>CAJVPP010000732.1:0-26977 GCA_910592005.1 Funneliformis mosseae
AATGATAAACCAAACTTTCATAAATACGTTTTGATGAGCTGCATCACTCACAACAGCGTTTTGATGAACTATAACTTAATATAATGTATTATCAAGATCATATTTATTTTCATTGTAATATTTCTTATTAGGCAATCCTTCGATGTCGTAATTAGGATCGCCGATTGTAGGAATACTCCAGGATAAGATGAAAGTGCTTGAACCACTGTCATCTATGATGTAAGTGGCAATACCTTTCAATCCGCCAAATCTATGACTTGTAATGCAAGAAAATGTTTCATTTTGACCATTTGCGAGAGGTTCAGTTTGTGGTTCGCAGTTTATATCGAGATTTTCATGATCATCATGTCTAACATAACATCCATCTTCAAGTTTAATGATGTGAGTCATATTATAACCACTCTTATTAATGATAACAATGGTTGCAACACGTACATGGTGTTTCTTAGCAACATTGTCTGATAACGAAGCACAACAACCTTTTCCTTGACAACGGGTAAAATCAATAACTTCACGTATGATTAAAAGGTTAGAATCAATTGTTGTTAATAAGATAACCAGAATGATAAAAACATTAATGATGAGAGTTAAATGTTTAAAAGACATAATGTAAATTCATTATAAGTATAACTTTGATCAAACAAATAACCTTTTCAAATATTTAATATCAAAAAAAAAAGTATATATATATATATAAAAAGGTAATGATAAAAACACATTTTACAATCTCAAAGTCAAATGTATAAGTTCAGAACGGAATTTTTGCGCAATAAAAAGTTACTTGTAATGGCAGAACAGTATAAGTTAATGATAAAAGTAAAAAGTTAGGGCTTGGTATTATTTATAATTACTGTAATTGCTAAGCACTAGTGGGCTGAGCATATAAAAAACATGTTGCTAACTTTTTAATTTTACTTTTTTGAATGTATGTTTTTTAAAATTTATTTTGAATTGAATTGTATGAAATTAAACCTTTTGTGCCTTTTGTTTTTAAATTCAATGCAATTATTATGCGTTCATGTGCGTGATGTGTCCATCAGCAAGAAAAATGAATTTGAAATTTCTTTTTTGTATTTTTCTAATAAAATAACCTAATTTTATACTTTATAGTCATTTACCGTAATATAGATCATTTTTGATTATTATATATCTAAATTGACATCTTTAAAATGAACTGGCTATAGGACAATGTTCTATTCTATAGATTACCCTTTGAACTCCCGTCTTCTAAGTACTTATTCTCAGAATATTAAACTTTCTTTTATTTTATTGATCCATTCATTATTAGGATAACTAACTAAATAATTCAAATTGAATCTACAAAAGAGTCTCTTCCGTAATGAAAATGAAATTTCGTTAAAGAAAATTTATGCATATCATTATTAATATTACTGTTATTAATACATGTCAAATTATTTGTAACATGATTTAATAGCAAATCGCCAAATGTTAATGTGATACACACGCTAATACTCTAGTTCAGATTTTTGTTTTATAGAGGAAAGCTGAACCTAAATCAGATTAAAATACATATATAAACTTTTGGAAATCCTGATATACTAGGTATAATAGAGGAAAAATTCTTAAAAAATTCTTAAATTTAGAATTAAGTCTGAATCTCTGTTTAGGTCTGAAACAGTCTCTAATTCCAAAGTTTAAAGCCTGTTAAATTTTGCAAATTTAATAAATGATAACATGATAAAGTTGTGAATTACTGAATTTATGCCTCAAATTTTATTGCCGCACCTACTGCGCTACTAAAAATAGATCTCTCTGAAAAAAAAGGAATAATATTAAACAATACAGTCACTATAAATAGGAAAAGACATACAGGTTCTGATTTCAGTTATAATATTCCTATCAAATGAAGAGATAATACCATCAATAATTATAGATAAAAAATGATAAAAAATCTGGACATGAAGAATTTGATAACTAAGTTAGGAAATTCAGTAAAAAAAATGATACAGTGCTTAAGAAATGCGCTATTCAAAATTATGGATAATTGTTCACTTATTGACAGAATTGTGAAAACAGTCACTTTGAATGAATCGATTTTTCAAGTTTTATTGAATGTTATTAAGCAATTACAACTTTTAAAAGAACCATTAAATGCTTGCGTTTAGCCAGATATTTTTCAAACTATAACCGTTTCTCCTGAACACTATGTAGAGGTAGTAAGTTTCGTTCAGGTTAAGAATACTTGAATCACCACATATCAAATGTGATAGCTCATTTGAGGTGAAAAAAGAATGTGCAAACGAATATAATAGAGGTATAATTTAAAAAATAAAATAAATAAAAAAATCACTTCAAGACATTATCGAAATACATAAAGAAAGGTCAAAATTTTTTTTTAAATAAAATAAAAAAATAAACTCTAAATTAAAGAAAATACGGATGTAGTGGCCAAAAAAGGAAATATATTAATTGTAAAAAGGAAAGACGAAACAGCCAACTTCATATAAAGATACTAAAGTCATGATCCGTGACTGTGCTAAAATAAAGTCATGTGATTTAAATGATCAACATAGTTAACGAAGTTGACGAAGTTGACAGAGTTGCTAAAGTTGTCAACATTGATCAAGTGAACATATTAGATAAATGGGTTATATTTATTATATTTATTAATTATATCTTATTTATTATATATATTATATTTATCATAGTTATATTATCTGTTCTCTTTATTATATTTGTTATAGTTGATTTTATATTATTTTATTTTATATAAATATCTTGTATTTTCCCTTGAGTCAAAGAGTAACTTAAGTTGAGGTTTTAGGATAAACCAAGAGTTCAATAAAGGAATCGTTAAATTTATTTACTATTACCTTTTGTCGTGTCTTCATATAGGTGTGATTTTGATATTGTCTTATATTTAATTCGACAGATTGAATTAAAAGTTTATCGTTTAAGTTTACAGATACCAAACTAACAAAAGTGGTGATTTCTGCCAGGATTTCTAGCTTTTTAGTGGATGAATTTTGATCTCTACCTCACATTATAACAAAATCATATTCAATAACATTCTGAAAACAGAAGTTACTTATCAACTGACTACACTTATATAATTTACTATCCACCTCCAGAAGAAGTATCTTTACCATTCAAATATTTTTGGAATTGGATTAGTGCTGAATTTGGTGCTCTTGTATATACTGAAAAATAGTAATTTTGTTTGATCAGTATCGACAATATTTTAGTGAATTACAGCTCATTAAAACTCTAAAAAGAGAAGCTAAATTATTGTTATAGAGTTTAACCTTTGTTAACCCTTTTGACTTCAGATTTGATTTTGACTTCATTGCTATTCGTATATTAGAAGAATCTTATTATTAAATCAACTTTGAACGTTCTATAGCAACTAAATTATAACCTTTAGTACCCCTCTCATTAGAACCTCTAAGAAGAAACATAATGAACGCAGACCAATTTAATGCCTTCTTTACCCAGCTCACAAATTCTATCAATCAACTCACTCAGGAAGTTCAAAACAGACCTCTACACCAGCCACTGAAGAGAGAAACCAATTTAGTTCCAGTAAAATGCTTCTCAGGAAAAAGTGAAGAGGATCTATCTGATTGGATTACTCATTTTGAGAAAGCTGCGAAAGCTAACAACTGGAATAATAAACAAATGGTTGAAATTGCTAGAGGATTCCTCAATCATGTAGTCGCTTATTGGCATGAGAATACTACATTTGCTTAAGGTTGGAGAGTTGCAGATGATAAAAATAGTGCTAAAACCTTTGTGTTTAAATTTGTAAACCATTTCTATACAATTGAACAACAAAACAAATGGCATTATGAACTCAATGATATTCTTCAAGAAAGGGATAAAAAAGTAGAATCATACTCTAACAGATTCAAGAGATTAAGAAAAAAGATAGATCCTGATAGTAATCTACCTGAATCATATGTTATTAGATTATTTTTAAAGGGATTGAAAAAGGATTTAGTACGATATGTTGCTACTAGTAAACCTGCAAATATTAATAAAGCAATTCAAAAAGTTATCGACTATGAAGCTGGAGTTTATTTTGAAAGACAAACTGAAAGACAGAAATGTCAAGGAGATCGAAAGGCTAGAGCTCCTACTAATGATGTTCTTGAAGCCTTAACTAAACAAATGAAAAGTTAACTTTTAACTATGCTAATATAGTCTCAGCTTTAAATATTCAGACTTAAATGAGACTCAAAGTCACAGGACAAAAACCAGATAAATCCCAAATCACTTGTTTTAATTGTTAAAAGAAAGGTCACTACTATAGGGAATATGATTTGCCCCCTAAAAAGAGAAAAGATGCAAATATGGTTGAAGTTTATTTTGACCTTGATTCAGAAGATGAAGAAGAAAATTATGAAGAAGTTTATACTACTTCAAGAGTAAGGGTCACTTCATATACTACTAATAGGAGGGATGTCAAAAAAAAAAGTAAAAGGATATCTGAATCTCAACAAGAAATGAAATTAAGAAATAGAAATATAAGTAAACTAATTCCTCTTACTACTACTCCGATGAACATTGAAGAAGGAAGTTCAACTCTAAAAGTTAAGAAAAATACCACGCATCTCCTTTGTTGTTGACCAATTAGCTTTTTATAATATCACTAAAGATATTCTAAACTTATCTTCATCTGCGAAACTTGGGCAATAGTTAAAATATCCAGATCAAAGAAGAAACTTAGCTAATGCTTTAAAAAGAGCTATCATTAAAGAAACCAATAATGTTAACCTTGATGACGAATATATGAGTGACAATGATGATACTCCTACAACTGTGGTCAGATATACTATTCAAATTCATCATAGCAATGTGTAAGCTATCCTTGACTCTGGTGCAGCTATCAGTATTATTACAAGTAGTTTAGTTAAACGACTTAAATTAAAGATTGATGAACTATCAAAAATAATCATCTATACTGCTAACGGAAAAAGAGCTAGAGCTTTAGTAAAGATTAATACTGTCAAAATGACTATTATATCTATTCGTATGCTAATAACTTTATAAGTCATTGAGTCCTCTGACAAAATCTGCCTCTGTTTCAATTACTTTTTATGATAGTTCTTCTGTTGAATTAGATGAAGAATCTGATACATCTATGGATGAGCTAATCAATGTAATTGACGATTTGACTTATAATGATCAATATGAAGAGAAAGATCTTGACGAATTAAATATCTTTTATTTTAATAGTGAAGAAGACTTCTCTGACGAAGAAAATTTATTTGACTTTAATAAAAATGAGTTATTTGCTAACCCTTGGGATGATAATCCAGCAGTATTCTTAGCTCAAGCTAAACAATCAAAGTCTTAAAATAACGAATGAAATATCAAAGAGGACTTACATGTTGGACCTTTGGATATTAATCAACAAGAAATTTTTGAGCAATTTGTTGAAGAAAATAAAGATATCTGTACTCTTAGCCAAACAAAAATTGGTCATACAACTTTGTTTCAATACCAAATTCCTACTGGAAATTATGAACCAATTGCTGGCCCTACATACTGTCTGAAAGATCCATCTAAATTAAAATTTCTCTAAGAAGAAATTAAACAAATGGAAGAAAATGATATTATCCAAAAGTCAAAAAGCCCTTGAACTTTCCCAGTTATTATCATATTCAAGAAAACTGGAGATGCATGCATTTGTATTGATTATAGAAAACTTAATGCAATAACTAAAGGAGATGCTTATCCCCTTCCACTCATTAACGACTTGCTTGAAAAATTTAGAAATGCAAGTTAGTTTTCTACACTCGATCTTGCTAGTGGATATTGGCAGGTAGAAATGGAAGAGAGTGATCATGAGAAAACTGCTTTTATCTGTCTATATGGTCTGTACAAATTCAAAAGAATGTTTTTGGATTAAAGAATGCTCCTAGAACTTTTCAACGTCTAATGATTTTTATCTTACAAGAATACCTCTATAAGTTTGTAGCAGTATATTTAGATAAATATCATTATCTATTCAAAAACATATGAAGAACATCTACAACATTTGCAAATGATATTTGAAGCAATCAGAAAAGCAAATTTAATAATTAAATTGAAAAAGTATCAATTTTGTCTGCCAAATATTTCATTTCTTGAACACATAGTAGGAAGAAGTAGTTTACAATCAGATCCTGAAAAAATTCGAAAAATCAAAGAACTTCCAGCGCCTATAGAATTAACTGAATTAAGAGCAGCCCTTGGATTGTTCTCATATTATTGAAAGTTCGTGAAAGGATTCTCTCAAATTGCTAAACCAATAACAACTTTACTAAAGAAGAATATCCCTTATATTTGGACAAATGACCAACAAAAATCTTTTGATACATTAAAGGAAAAACTAATTACATCACCAATCTTTCAATATCCTGACTTTTCTAAGGAATTCATACTTTATACTGATGCCTCAGAAGTAAAACTTGGAGCAGTATTATCTCAACTCGATGAAAATAAAAATGAACATGTTATTGCATATGTAAGCAAAAGCATGAACAAAGCTAAAGAAAACTACCCAATTGCAGATCAAGAATGTTTAGCAGTAGTTTAGGCTATAAGAAACTTTCATCATTATCTTAGTTTTAAACTTTTCACCATTGTAACTGATCACTCTACCCTTAAATGGTTGAGAATCTCAAAAATACTAAAAGGATGACGTGCATGATGAATAATGGAATTACAACAATATGATTTTAATATTCAACACAGATCTGGAAAATATAATGCTAACGCTGATGCATTATCTCGATTAATCCCTAAAAAAGAAAAAAATAATTCCTCAAAAGAAGTTTTTATGCTCATAATAAATGAAAATGACAATGAAGAAATAGAATGGCATATTTCTTCTGAAAACAGTGAAACTTCATATCAGAATGATCACAAGAAGAAATAGAATTGGAGGAAGAATTAATATCATAATACTTTCATGCACCTTTAATCACTATTGGATATCAATGTCCTAAAAATGAATTAGAAGATATTTTTAAAGAAAATATCATGATTAAACAAATTATAGCTAATCAATCAGTAACTAAAGGAGGATCACAATGTAATTATAGTTGTGACATTAAAAACCATCATATCTACACATATTGCAAAGCATGTAAGAGATATTTGCCATATAGAACAATTGAACACCATTGTATCATTGGATTTAGCCCAGGATAAATTCAACCAGATATGAACTCCAATTACTTAATTAATGACCTTTAGTGGGATGAACCAACCTTAGTTCAACAAGAAAACCTTTACTCCCAGCTTTATTATATGCTTGAAAACCCTCAGCGTCTTCTTGTTTCCCACATTTAAATATTTTAATTCATACCCATATTTATTTTAGAAATATTAGTAATAAGTATTTAGAGTGAAAGTGAAAGTGTCTACATTATGATAGGCAGCTCAAACATCATGGAACTCAATCAATATAATAATTTATTTGTATATATAACCTTAAATCAATTACCTACATCTTTTAACTCAAACTAAATTGCAAAATTAAAAAGGCAATCAAAATTTTATATAGTTTGACTCGATTTTTTATATAAAAAGCAAAGACAAAGAAATACTCCTGAACAGTTTCTAAGGGTCATAAAAGAAACTGAACTAGATGCAATACTTTACATGATGCATAATGATCCAACAGCTAGACATTTTTTTACTGATATCATGTTTAACAAAGTTCGTAATAGATATTATTGGCCTCAAATGTATGAAAGTATCAGAAAATATGTTCAATCATGAAATGCTTGCTAACAATAAGAAAGACCTAAAACAAAGAATGAATTATATCTTATTTCAATTGATTTACTATTTTATAGAATTAGAATAGATTTTGCTGAACCTTTATCATGAACTAGTAGAGGAAATAAATGCATTATTGTTGCCATAGATTATTTAACAAAATGGCCAGAAGCTAAAGCAGTTAAGGATGCTACTGCTAAAAATATTGTTAAATTCTTATACGAGGATATTATTTGCCAATATAGATGTTTAACTAAGAACTTATTAGATAGGGAATCTCATTTTAATAATCAATTAGTTACAGAATTGATAGAATAATTTCACATTTGTTATAATCTATCTACTCCTTATCATCCTAAGATAAATGAATTAGCAGAAAAATTCAATAAAACTCTATGTGAATCATTAGCAAAATTAGCTGAAAGATCTACTCAATGGGATTAATATATTGCTCCTGTTCTATTTGCTTATCGCACAAGTAAACAATCAGCCACAAAAATTGAACCCTTTTATTTAGTTTATAGACGAAATGCAACGTTACCTATTAATAATCCTGATGATCTTAATGACTTTTGTACCAACCAGAATTTTACTATTCAGGAAAGAATTAATCATTTGATCAACAAATTATCCCTAGTATGACTAGATGTAAAGATACGAATACAACTTGCACAATAGCAACAAAAGAAGTACCATGATAAAAACACAAAGATCTCTGTTTTACATGAAATTGGAGATAAGGTTTTGTACTTTAAAGCTGCAAAAGATAAAACTCATTTTGAAAAATTGGATCAAAAATGGAAAAGCCACTATTATATCCATCAAATCTTACTAAATAGCTTTTACAAGATAAGAGAATTAGATGATCGTGTACTTCGTAATCTAGTAAATAGAGATCTTTTAAAAATATATAAAGACCCTCCTTTTTAAATTTAGATTTTTCTTTTTATTTTATTTTATTTTTATTTTTATTCTTATTCATTATTATTATGGAACAACTTTATATTGAAGATTTAAACAAAACTTTACCTGAAGAAGTAACCCCTGCTATTCCACCATATTCAAATGGAATGGATCTTCAAAAGAAATTTCAACTGACATATCAAATATTATTAAAAGCTTCACGAATGAAGACCAAATTCTTTCCTTGATAAATGCTTATTACTTAGAAAAACTTCTAGAAACAGAAACTTCTTCACCAGCACAATGAAATCAATTGAGAGAACTTGTCACTAAATATTATAGTTCTATCTCAATACGTATTTATTATCTCTATGAAATGCTAGGTGTAGATCAAATTTAACGATTGAAACATATATCATTGAAGAACCTTTATCAACTCCTAAGCTATATATACTGGTCTCTAGTAAACAAAGTCATGGATATTTGGGCAGAAGCTCAAAATTTAGAAGGGGAGGATTGAAGCCATGATCTGTGACTGTGCTAAAATAAAGTCATGTGATTTAAATGATTGACATAGTTAACGAAGTTGACAAAGTTAACAGAGTTGCTAAAGTTGTCAATGTTAATCAAGTGGACATATTAGATAAATGGGTTATATTTATTATATTTATTAATTACATCTTATTTATTATATATATTATATTTATCATAGTTATATTATCTGTTCTCTTTATTATATTTGTTATAGTTGATTTTATATTATTCTATTTTATATAAATATCTTGTATTTTCCTTTGAGTCAAAAAGTAACTCAAATTAAAGTTTTAGGATAAACTAAGAGTTCAATAAAGAAATCGTAAATTCATTTACTATTACCTTTTGTCATGTCTTCATATAGGCATGATTGTGATATTGTCTTATATTTAATTCGACAGATTAAATTAAAAGTTTATCATTTAAGTTTATAGATACCAAGCTAACAATACGATACTTTGTATTATAGTCATGCTTATTAAAAGATAAGCACCCTAGTGAAAATTTATAAAAGGGTAATTTTTTTTGATTTTTTTTTTTTATATTTTTTTTTTTTTTTGTTTTTTTATATTTTATTTCATTTATTTTTAAAATTTTAAATGTGCTGGCCAAGACAACATAAAGAAGAAGAGGTAGCTAGTTTAAAAATGAAGGGGAAGGGGTAAAAACCATAATCAATTGCTACGTAGATACCAGGAGGATTAAGATCTATTAGTTCAGGTCACTGATTAGGGAGGATAAATGGGGTTTCAACAAAAATGCCTAGTGGATCAAAATCCATCAGCTCTGGCTATCTAAGAAGACAATAGTGAATATAAGGGCGGCTAAAAATGGAAAGGGTAAAAGAGGGAGTAGAAAAATTAGAGAAATAAGAAGAAACAAAGGAATTAGAAGAGGATGAATCAGGAGATAAGCTTAAAGAAGAGGGGGAAGGAGAGAAAGAGGGAGAACGATATGATGTGGTATTGGAAAGGAAGGAAAGAGGAAGAGAAAGAACAGGAAGATTAGTAGGGAAACTAAAGAAGGAACAAGAATAGGAGAAGGAAATGGGAATGGAAAAAAGTTAGGACTAGTAGAAGAAATCGAAAAAGTATTTGAAGTAGGGGAAGTAGAAGAAGTAGGTGAACTTATGGGGAATATGGAAGAGTAAGAATAAAAACTTAAGGAAAGAAAAAAAAGGAGTAAAGAAGAGGAAGAAGAGGTAGAAGAAATAACAGAAGAAAAAGAAGAAGCAGCTATAGAAGAAGGGGAAAGAAAAGGAGATATAGCTATTAAAGAAGAGAAAACTGAAGTGGGGATGGATGAAAGGGAAGCTTAAAAAATATGTCATCATCTTGATGCGACAACTGCATATGTGATACCTTGAACGTGAACCTGTCAAGTTCTTTGAGTTATCATGTAAAAATTCCTTGAAATAATAAAATGTAAGTTATTTTTTGGTTAACTTCTTGTAAATAATATTTTTAAAAAACAACTTGTGAAAAATGATACCCACCAAAAAGTAAAGAAAATTTGGAATAAAGGTAGAAATGAAGTTGTGAGATCCTCTATTTATTTTTAAAAAAACAAAAGTTAATCAATGAATAATCATTGACGATCATCATTACGTTATTCGTAAATAACACATAAATAACATTATACTAAGTGATCTGAATTTTTGTTTTCTATGAAAATTATGAAAGAATAAGTGATTAATAAAAATATATTTTATAAATTGTTTTGTGTATTTATGAAATCTAATTTTCTAGTAATCTATCAAATTTATGAATTAAACTAAATTTTACACAAATAATGCAAAACATATGATTACATTCCAATATTTTATAACACTTCTTATTACAAAGCAAGAATTCCACAATTTAATTCATATTTGCACATACAGCAAAATATCTATATATTTTTATTCTACATAATTTATGTTTATATGGTAACACTCATATACCCGCAAAAATAATAGTTTATCACACTTATGTTTATAATTTGCTTATTCAACAATTTTCCTTCTTTTATGTTTGAAGATTTTAAGTTTTTGAAACATGTTTGTGAGTTTATAAACAAGAACGAAATATAGGCAGATTGATCAGATAAAAAATAACTTTATAACTAGAAATTGAAAAACTATAATATCAAAATTATACATTTCACATTAAAATAAGATAAATAAAACTATTATTGTAACCTTGCCCTTATGGTGCAGTGTTAGAAATTGACCATTTTTAGAAATTGTAAAGCAGTTTTAGGTTTAGACGATTTCTCAAATTGGAAGAATCATATGAAGCTATATAGTCCTTGTAAGAAAACAATTCGCTTTTGTCGATCCTGTCAAGAGGTCATACTCCTTGAAAGATATTTGATGCCATTAAAAGTGTTGTAATCATTGAAGAAAAAATCTGATTTTATCGATCCTATCAAATGGTTGTAATCTCTCGAAGACTATTATCAATCCATTCAAAAAGTCTTAACCTTGAATGAAATTATCCAAACTTATCGATCCCACAAAGAGGTCATTATAGTTGATGATATTATATTATAATTGCCCTGCAATGTACTAAGAACCTTTTTTTTAGCATGAACGTGTTCTAATTTAATCATTGATTAAATTTAAATTAAATTAAACATTTTTTTCTTGCTTTAACGTCTTATAGGACGAAATTGAAAATTTACTAGACAACCAAAAGAAGTTGTTTTTGCTTGATAAGATATTCAATACACAAAATTCTCGCTCGTTTATTATAATTTGCGTTAGCTAGAAAAGAAAAAAGATACAAAATCACAGAAATCAACATTATAAAAATCAATAAAAATATTATTTATAGACAAAATAATATTTATTTAATATAAAAAAAAACATAATTACTAAATATTTATTATTGTGAGTAAGGGATTTATTAGAAGGGTAATTGGGTAAAGGATTAGAAGGATAAACATAAACTAATCTACACAACTCTAACTATTGATATTCTAAACAGTTCAACGCTAAAAATCAATTTTTGTTTCTACTTTAATCATATTTTAGGTTCGTGTCTGATCTCGCACCAATGATATCTTTAATCAACTCCTCTATCTATTTTACTCACTTTCTATTATCATAATTGTTTCTTTGATTAAGATAATATTCCTCATGTCAACAAAATTTATTATAATTCAAACTCCTTTAGGAGTTTTGAATTATTTCTTCAATAACGTATAAAAATTGTGTAATTAATAAATTTTAATCTTTGTAAAGGTTAAAAAGTAAAAAATGATTGAAGTCAGAGTTACTATAATAATAAGAACTTGTAAAGGTTTAAAATTATTTAGGTAATACAATAGATAACCCCCATCATTTCACAATTTTAACAAATTTTGAGTGGTGATCATGTGTAAAGATAATATCAATCTTTTGTCACATGATGCTGTAACTTTTGAAATGTATACTTACATATGTATGCGTGATCAAGTTTCAGAATTCTTGTATTAAATGTACTAATATTACTCATTAAGTGAATGATATATGATACTATTTCATTTGTTAGCTTGTCTTAATATGTTAAAAAATCAATTTTATTTTTCAATATCTTAATTTCATTGGTCGAAATTGTAAAAGCACATTGTATTACTTACGTATACAATATATCATATTATATTTTTTTTTTTGACAGGTCAAGAATTTCTAATGAAATGTCTAATTTTCTTGAAAAAAAATCATTGCATTTCGACTCAATGAAGTCCATTGTACAGATAAGTTCTTTATTAAATAGTTGCAATTTCATGAAAGGTTCAATTCAACGCAAATAAAAAGTTTTGTTAGTCTAAACGGATGAATTCATTTAAATTTAATATCTAATAAAATTTTATCTGCAAAATTAGTATCATAGTGAATCCCACTTGAACCTCTTTCTATTAAAGGAATTTTGATAGTAAAACACTGATATTTAATTTTAATAATATAATAATATATAAATAACATAATATGGGAAGTTTTCTAGGAAAATCAGGCTTTGAGATTTTTTTTTGACTAAATTAAGACCTTATTAATCTAATAACATTAAAAACTAAAAATCAAAAAATTCCCAAGACCTGATTTTCTTAGCATCTTCTTATATAGTAGATGTATTTCTTTCTGATTAATTTAATAATACTTTTAACTAATATAATGACAAGTACACGAATAATATTGTGTGATCTTAATCAATTATTATACTATATTTTTTATGAAATTGAAATTTTTTGATCTTTAAAAAACATCATTATAATAAAAACGAATTACTATAATAATGCGTAAAATTCTATTATTTCTTTGCTCTCTGAAAATTTTTACAATTAATTGTTTTAATTACTATTGCAACTACGAGGTCTCGAGGTTCTTACATACAATTCTATGTATTCTATCACATATTTATCTAACAAAATTACACTATGAACTTGAATCATATATAGTATTATAAAAATAATTCTGACCACTGAACGTTAATTCTAGTTCGTGAATCGCTGTGTTAGACTGATAATCATACTGTTTTTCTCTTGAGGAATTAGGTAGGATTGTTTTCTTTTTTTTATTACACACAATATATTCTATTCCTTTTTTTTACATTGTGATATTATCAAATTTTTAATTTATTTCTACTATAATTTTTGTTTTTATATTCTTTTTCTTTTGTTCGCAGTTTTAATTAATTAGCATATAGTGATTAGCGTTAGAGCGTTGATGTTAAGGCAACACTTGATAAATTAATTTTCATTAAATAATTTTTACATCTTAATTGCTCTAATTTTTAATTATGAAAACTTATTATTTACATTTTTCTTTATTTATAAGTATAAATGTAAAGAATTTATAAGATTTCAAATTTAACAAACAATGTAAATTCATAAGATTAGCAATGATGAAAAAACAAATAGAGTTTCAAATTACCCTTACATTTACGATACAACATTAAGAGAATCAATGAGAATTCTAACACATCAAAAAGTTGATGCCTAAAAATATATCGGATATATTGCACCAATATTTTACGTAACTAGTTTCACTTCATTTATGATTACACGTGTTGATGATAATTTACAAAAATGCTTTGATTTTGTATATTAGAAGTTCACTTACATACCTGATATAGTTTGAATTTTTCGTTTGATTTTCTTGATTTACTTGAGACTAAAAATCGAATATGTGAATCCATTTTTCATCACGAAAATCTGATCAATGACGAGAAATGCAACAACATACTCATATCCATTGTCTTCAAACTATTTCCTATAATTATTTAGCCTTACCAATAATTTCTATTCAATGCTTACCTTTGTCAGTGATTTACAATAAATAAAGTATTATTTTAAAGTTGATGAATAAAATAACAAACGCCTATATATTTAATTAATTAATAGTTTATACAACACAATGCTAATTCATTCATTATTATTGTGAGTTTCAAAGGTCCTCTAACAGGCATAAAATTAATATTATTTGTATGAAAAAAAGTCTTTGAATGGATCAACTTATCAATATTAAAGCATTGATTTCTGATAATATTTTTTTTTTAATATTTATTTATTATTATTTATGATTAAATCCTGCTAAGTATTGTAATACAATTATTTAAAATTTTTTAAATTGACTTTAGCATTTCTCTTTCTTTATAATCTAAAAAAGTCCTATATTTAATCTAATAATATACTCTTTATAGTAATTATTTAAAATTGACGACTTAAATCCGTCATATCTAATTAACCTATTTTGAATTAGCTTCACATTACAATAATTAACTAACTGATCTCTAATAATAATATCTTCAACTATTTCTTTAAGTATTCTAACATCATCATAAATATAGGTTATTTCTAACAGATAAACAAAAAAGTATAAATAGTATGTTTCATATTTTAGATCCATTGTAAAGTCTTTTTGAGTTCATAAAATATACGTTTTCATATCTTCAAAAGATTGCCTATATAACCATAGAAGAAATACTTTGAATGTATCTAGTTGAATATCATTTATAGGAACATTGTGTTCTGATGGTATATTTCTAAAATGTGCTGAGGTAGCTATGAAAATAATTGATTAGAGAAAAAATCTTACAAACATAAAAAGTAAAAAAAAAATACTTTGGCCTACTTGAAAGCACATCTATTAGCACTAATCCTTTCTCTACCAATGATAAAAGTGATATCATGATTTTTGTTACTTATAAGTTTAACTAATAAACTCCTTAATAATTTGTCTTTTTGATCATTTTATTTATCTGTCATGTTCAAGTAATCATTTATTGTTAGATCTTCTAGATCAATAATGTTGTTAGCTTAGTATCTGTAAACTTAAACGATAAACTTTTAATTCAATCTGTCGAATTAAATACAAGATAATATCACAATCACGTCTATATGAAGACATGATGATAAAAGGCAATAATAAATGAACTTAACGATTCCTTTATTGAACTCTTAGTTTATCCTAAAATCTTAACTTGAGTTATTTTTCAACTCAAGAGAAAATACAAGATATTTATATAAAATAAAATAATATAAAATCAACTATAACAAATATAATAAAAGAATAAATAATATAACTAGGATAAATATAATATATATAATAAAAAAGATATAATTAATAAAGATAATAACTATAATTTATTTATCTAATTTGTGCACTTGATCAACATTGACAACTTTAGCAACCTTATTAACTTCATCAAATATGTCGATCATTTAGATCACATGACTTATTTTTAGCACAGTCACAGGTTACAGCTTTAATCCTCCCCTTCTAAATTTTGAGCTCCTACTCAAATATCTATAGCTTCATTTAATAGAGACCAATATATATGACTAGAGAGTTGATAAAGATTCTTCAACAATATATGTTTCACTTATTGAATTTGATCTACACCTAGAATTTCATAGAGGTAATAGACTCGTATTGAGACAGAACTATAATATTTGGTAATAAGTTCTCTTAATTGACTTCGTTGTGTTGATGAAGAAGTTTCTGTTTCTAAAAGTTTTCCCAAATAATAAGCATTTATTAAAGTAAGAGTCTGGTCTTTCATTCGTGAAGCTCTTAATAATATTTGATATGTCATTTGAAATTTCTTTTATAGGTCTGTTTTATTTGAATATGGAAGAATAGCAGGAGTTATTTCTTCAGGAAAAGTTTCATTCAAATCTTCAATATAAAGTTGTTCTATATCAATAAATAATAATGATAAAAGAAAATCTAATTCTGAAAAGAAGGGTCTTTATATATTTTCAAAAGTTCTCTATTTACTAGACTATGAAGTATACGATCATCTAATTCTCTTATCTAATAAGAGCTATTTAATAAGATTTGATGAATATAATAGGGTCCCTTCTATTTTTGATCCAATTTTCTAGAATAGGTTTTATCTTTTGCAACTTCGAAGTACAAAACCTTATCTCCAATTTTATATGAAATAGAGATCCTTGTATTTTTGTCATGGTATTTATTTTGTTATTGTTGTGCAAATTGTATTCACATCTTTGTATCTAGTCACATCAGGGGCAATTTGTTAATCAGATGATCAATTTCTTCTTGAATAGTAAAATTCTGGTTGGTATAAAAGTCATTAGGATCATTAGGATTATCAATAGGTAACGTTGCATTTCGTTTATAAATTAAATAAAAGGGTTTAATTTTTATAGCTGATTGTTTGCTTGTGCGATAAGTAAATAGAACAGGAGAAATATATTGATCTCATTTGAGTAGATCTTTCAGCCAATTTTGCTAATGATTCACATAGAGTTCTATTGAATCTTTCTACTAATTTATTTATCTTAGGATGATAAGAAGTAAATAGATTATAACAAATGTAAAATTGTTCTATTAATTCTGTAACTAATTGATTATTAAAATGAGATTTTCTATCTAATAAGTTCTTAGTTAAACATCTATATTGGCAAATAATATCCTCGTATAAGAACTTAACAACATTTTTAGCAGTAACATCCTTAACTGCTTTAGCTTCTGGCCATTTTGTTAAATAATCTATGGCAACAATAATGCATTTATTTTCTCTACTAGTTCGTGGTAAAGGTCCAGCAAAATCTATTCTAATTCTATAAAATAGTGAATCAATTGGAATAAGATATAATTCATTCTTTGTTTTAAGCCTTTCTCATTGTTGGCAAGCATCACATGATTGAACATATTTTCTGATACTTTCATACATTTGAGGCCAATAATATCTATTATGAACTTTGTTAAACATGATGTCATTAGAAAAGTATTCAGCTGTTAGATCATTATGCATCATGTAAAGGATTGCATCTAGTTCAGTTTCTTTGATAACCCTTAAAAACTGTTCAGAAGCATTTTTTTGTCTTTGCTTTTTATATAAGAAATCAAGTCAAATTGTATAAAATTTTGATTGTCTTTTTAATTTTGCAATTTAGTTTGAGTTAAAAGATATGGGTAATTGGTTTAAGGTTATATAACAAATAAATTATTATATTGATTGAGTTTCATGATGTTTGAGCTACCTATCACAATGTAGATACTTTTGCTTTTACTTTAAATAATTATTACTAATATTACTTGAATAAATATGAGTATGAATCAAGATATTTAAATGTGAGAAATAAGAAAACATTTAGGGTTTTCAAGCATATAATAAAGTTGAGAATAAAGGTTTTCTTGTTGAACTAAAATTGGTTCATCCCACCGAAGGTCATTAATTAAATAATTAGAGTTCATATCTGATTGAATCTATTCTAGACTGAATCTATTAATACAATGATATTTGATCGTTACATATGGTAAATTTCTTTTACAAGCCTTGTAATATGTATGGATATGATGATTTTCAATGTCACAATTATAATTACATTGTGATCCTTCTTTAGTAATTGGTTGGTTAGCTATAACTTGCTTAATTTTTATATTTTCTTTGAAAATATCTTTCAACTCATTTTTAAGGCATTGGTATCCTTTAGTAATTAAAGGTGTATAAGAGAGTATGATAAAACTAATTCTTCCTCTAATTCCATTTCCTCAAGCAACTTTCAAATGGAGTTTCATTATTTTCAAAGGGAAAAATATACCATTTTATTTCTTTATCTATGTCTTCAATAATTGAGAATATGAAAACTTTCTTAGAAGCATTATCTTGTTCATGGTCAGCTAAGATAATAATGGAAATTTCTAATAGCCTAAACTACTACTAAGCATTCTTAGTTTGTGATCGGATAATTCTGTTCAGTTTATTCATGTTTTTACTTGCATAAGCAATAACGTGTTCATTTTTATCACCATCCAATTGGAATAATACTGCTTCTAATTCTACCCTGAGGCATCAGTATAAAATATAAATTCCTTGGTAAAGTCTGGGTATTGAAGGATGGGAGATGTAATCAACTTTTCTTTTAATTTATCAAAAGATTTCTGTTGGTTTTCAGTCCAATCATATGGAGCATCCTTCTTTAGTAGCATAGTTATAGGTTTAGCGATTTGAGAAAATCCCTTAACAAATTTACGATAATATGAGAACAATCCAAAGGCTGCTTTTAATTCAGATAATCCATGATATTATCAAGCAGTTTAACATGCAAATCAGGCAAAACATCATATAGGATATATCGATTCCATTTTGCATTGATTCGCAGAAAAATACTTTCAGAATTTAGGATATTGCTTCCTTCACTAAATAAAGAAAAGTTTTCATTTAAGTGGATTCCTAAATTAGTACTTATTGATAGAGAATAACATGAAAACATTTTGCCTTGAATTTCAGGAGGATTTGGAAACTATCACAAAAATTATTAATATTTATAATATCATTTAAAATGATAATTGCAAAATAAATATATAATAAAATTATAAATTACTGATTCATCTTTTAGTTCATCCAAAGAATGTTTGCTAGATCGAGCAAGCAATGAAGCAACTCCTCCTATTGGCTTTATTAACAAAAGAATGGTTACTAAATTTTTATCCGATAAATTAATAAACTATTTATTTATTTGCCTTGAGCTATTTGTCTCTTGAAAATGTTCTAAGTTCTTCTGAGTTGATATTTCTATGTCCTTCTGTATACAATAACCATATTTCAGAAACTCTCTCGTTATGGATTTTATTAATTTCAATGCCAAATTGATGTATTTGCGCATTATCTGTTACATTTTTACGAATGTTGCGATTATGTTTGGTATTAACATTATCTAGCATATGATTAATTTGCGCTTACCATAGCATTTAAGGAGCTTCTTGTTGTTCTTTTATATTATATAGACTACATGATTCTATATATCACAAAAAGAGCATCTCCTTATTACCCTGAACATTTATAAATTGTTGCAAAATGTCTTCAATTTTGAAACTTTCATCTGAAATTTCACTTTGACCAGCCAGCCTAAGCGTTCTAATGGGAAGTTTTAATAATATTCCTTTAAATTTATTTGCAAAATCGCATCCTTCAATAGTTTCATAAGGATAGCATTGATCTGCAAGTTTCTTCTTATATCCTATTTCAATGAAATCAAAGATTATAACCCTACTTCTTTTAGGTGATGGAAGAAATTTGACATTTGGATCAAAAAATGCAATATACTTTCCACTTATAATGCTTGGTAAGTCTGTAAAATTAAAAGCCACAATTAAAACATCTAAGTTCGTTCAAGAAAAGAATGTCTGTGTTTTTGTTATTATATATCCATATGGCAGGGCCTTACCAATCTTTTATTTCTTTTGATAGTAAAGATTTTTTATAAGAATTATGCTCTCTTTCATCTATTATTATTGAAAACTGTATAACTTTAGTTTCATCTGCATTCTAAATTCAGAAAAAAACATGCTTAAATTTAGATATATACAATACTTATTTCAAAATATATGATAAGTTGCATTACTTACCTGAAGAAATATTTTAAACAATTTGTCTAGCGAGTAATTCTAAAGTTATATCAAAGCAGCAGTTTAATAAAATTAATACAATATGATTAATTAAAAAGCATATAAAATTTAGTTACCTTAATATTGCTTTTTATTCTGATAGCCGATAACTCATCTTGTATAATGTTTCCAGAATTATTTCCTAGTAATATAAATAAATGTGCGAATTCAGATAAGGCAAAATAATAAAATTTATAATTTTAGAATAATTAATAAATATGATTACCAAATATTTTTCCTATTAAAGTTTCGATTTCTAATTTTATAGTAATTTTCTCCGTTAAATGATCATGAGCAATTATTTTACATTTTTCATTTTCATCAACTCTATCTTTTAAATAATTAAATCAAATTTGATCCAATTTTACAAGCCTATTTTCAGTATTTAGAACTAATATTTCTTTCAAATTTTTCAGATTTGGAACTTCTTTTAATATCTCTTTAAGAATTTAATAATCCTTTCTATTTTGTCTTCTGAGAATACTCTATCTCTATTGTCCTTTACCATATTCTTAATAATCAATATCAAATCCATGTTTCCAATTTCATTTCGAACTCCTATGGCTTTAAATAAAGGCGTATATTCCACGGAAAGTTCAACAATATCACGCTGAAATTCAAATTAAAAATGAAAGACAACTTCATTAGCTGGACGGAATGTATTATCACATAATATCCACAGTTTATTTTCCCAAATTTTTTTTTATAATTTTGAAATCCTGCTCAGCAGTTAAATTATTTGCTTGAAAGACTTCATTCATGTATAGTAAATCGCATTACATATCTTCTCCAAATTCTCATGTAATGGCATGTTAGTAGTTACATAACATATTTTTAACTGTTTTAGAACTTTTTGAATTTCTGGATATCCATCCCACTTCAAATATTGCAAAAGCTTCTTATATTTTTAATGTTATATTTAAGCGTTAGAAAAATAAGATAAACTAAATCTTCGACAGTAACCGTTTTGAGATTTCGATAAAATCTTTTTCCCAAATATGTCAAATGTAAGTATCTATTCCTTCCTTAAAATGACATTCAAAAATCCACAATCATTATTATTAGTTAACTCGTCTCAATTGTTATCAATATATTTAAATAGGTTAAGTGCTTTTTCGTGAATTAAATCTTCATGAAAAAGGTCTTTTTAGTGAAATATTATGAGAATTGAATTTGAATTCTTTTTTTTTCATTACCTCAGTAACCAAATAGTGAAATATTTAACGCTAAAAATCTGATTTTGTTCTATTATAGTATTAATTTGAGAAATCACATTATTTGAAGAAAGATCTGATTTCATTTCTAATAATTTTAAATTCGAAAAACTTATTAGAAAACATATTTCTAGGAATGCCATATATTCCAGCTGGAAAGACTTACTCTTTTTTAAAAATAGACCAATTACTGTTTGTTTTTCAGATCAAATAATTCTGTTGGTTTAACCAATTTTACTCTAGCGGGCATTTGTTGCTGCTGAGACATTTTATATGTGCCAATAGGTACAAAAGAAGTTCTTTCCAGAATATCTTTTAAGTTTACATCATTATCATGATCAAGTAAGAATGGTAATCTATTAAAAAGACTATCGACTACTTTATCTATGACTGCTTGCTGTTGTGACCTGAGATATGGTATTACATATTTTTGCTAATAAATATATGAATCTAATCGCGTTATCTTAATAATATCTTCCAATATATAAGATAAATTCTGTGAACTTGTATTAAGAAATTTTTTCATATTTCTTGGATAGATAATTTTACCACACGTATTTTCTTCATTCTGAGGAAGAAGATACCAATTTGTATTTTCAGGTAACAATGAAACTAGTGAATCATAATCAACTTTGAAAAAGATTGAAAGATACTTAATAACTTCAATATAATTTGTTATTTGAACAAGTCATAAGTGATTAGATAAATGTTTAGCGAGCGTTGATGCTTCATGAGTTTGTAATATCGTTTGACTTAAATTTCTTGGATATGAAGTATCAGCTTGGAAAGAATCCAAAACTGATATAATATCATCAGGCTTGGTAATATATGAAGTTATTCTAGTAGAAAACTAGTTTAACGTATTTAAAACATCATATAAAAATGGTAACAAATTATACTTACATGTTCCATCTAGAAATTCTGTCAACGTCAAATTCATGTTCTACAAAAACACCACCAAATTTTTCAAAAATATGTCTTAAATTGGTTGAAATATTTTCGCTTGAAAAAATTTTCTTAGGGGTATTTAACTTTCTAAAAGTAGAATGATTTGTTGGGAGTAAATGAATATCTTTAAACTTAGTCAAATCCCAATTTCTGTATTTCAGGTTATCTCATAATTTATAAATCCATTCACGATGATTTAAAATTTGTATCTCTTCAGAATCTGCATCTTCAGATTTAATCATATTAATAATAACAGATTCGTTCAGGATTTAATATTTAGATTCCATTCAGTAGTTGACACATAATCATACAAACTTTCTGATTTTTGAAGATGTTGAATTCATTATTCTTGTGTATTTCAATATCTTTTAGACCAATGTACATAAGAATTGCTATGTTTTGTTAAAGTACCAAAAGTACCGTCTGCAAGCGAAATAATCTTAAAATCTTCCAATTCATCAAATTTTTTGTCCTTCAATATATACTCAAGTAATAATAAAACTTTTTTTTTGGTATATCTTGCCATCTATCACAATTATCATTCAAATAAGTACGAATAATGGCCGGAGAAAAATTTTTAAGAAAATCTTTATGTCTAAAATCTTTCAAAGCTTTAATTATGTCAAGAAGTGTTGATATTACTGGAAATCTAATAGTACTAATTATTTTAGGTAAATCATTATACACTTTCTCATCTTTCAGATATTCATTAGAAATTGATAACCAATGAAATTCGGATACTTTGAGTAAATATGTATCATATAAATTTGCTTAAACTTCAGATACCGTTCCAATATCATATAAAGAAGGAGGTCCTTTGAATATACGATCCTCAATATTAAGATTTTCTATAACATTCTGCAACAGATCCTTGCAAAAAATACTTATGTCGCCTGATGTACCTCCTTTAATTATTGGCCAGAATTTATAAAGATTATCAGACCTAATATTGGAAACTTTAAGCGGGAGTTTACAAAAAAATATTATCCAGGCTTAAAATAAGACTTTTTCAAATAAATATTGATTCCATGAAACCTTCAGGCGTACTAATACATTAGTCGCCTGTAATATTTAATTGTATTATATTTTTTATTGGTTTACAATCTAAAAAAAAACAAAATATTATGAAAGTAGATTGATTATCAGATCACTGTCATCAGCAGCCAACTATAAAGAATGTCAATTTGTGCTAACTTGTTAGAAAATTTAAAAATATCAGCTTAAAAAAAATCTTAAAAAATATCAAATTTATTAATTCATTTAATTTTACCATAAAATATCCATGAACAGAAACAGGAAAGGGCATACAAATGGGAAGTGGTAAAAAGCAAAATAGCATTCCTGTAGCTAGTAAATTATTCAAGAAAACTGCTAAACTAACATTAGGGATGAACTTGTAGTCTCCTATATTTCTTTTAAATTCTCTTGAAAATGTGCTTCGGCTTCAAGTAAGTCATCAAGATAATTAAAAATTAACCATGTGTTATTCTCTTTGAAATCTCCTTTTTTACAACAGAATGATGTGATATAGGATGTATGTAATTGATTATTAACTCCAAGTTCACCCAATTGTAATGAATTCATCATTGGTACAATTTCTTTTGTTATCAAACAACGTTGTTCTTGAATTTCATCAGCATTTTTCAATTGAATCACATATAGTAATTCAGGTTCAATAACACCTTTTTTTAATTCATAAAAAGTAATATTCTCAATAAATTTTAGAAACAGTATGCTATTATTTTCGTAAAATCTATGAAACATTTCTAAGATATTGCTGGATTCATAAATTTCATCAGAAATTTTCGAATCATTATTGGTACAAAGGGGATAACGAAATAGGATACCATTAAATGGTGTTCCATTAAATGATTTATTATACTAGATTTTAAAAGGAGCAAATTGATTAGGATATTCTTGAACCAAATTATTCTCAACAAAATTGAATTTTTTACCACTATCATAGTACCACTCATGTAGATCAAGAATAATGTAATTATTACCAGTAATAAAAGTAGGAGTATTGGTGATATGATAAATTGAATTGAATCTGACACCCATTACTAGATTACAGTACATATATAGTATATTACATTAGAAAGTCATTATAATGTGTTATAATATGATATTAGTATATAATATTTACCTCTAATCTTATCAAATTGATTTCTTTTTTCGCTATCAGCCAATTTCAACAAAGACTCAAAATCTCTATCTTTAAAAATTTCATTATTTTTTGCTAATAATGCAGGACCTTGATATTTTTCAAATCCAGTTTAAATAAACTATTTGATGAATAAGTATTATAATCCAAGATGAAAATTTGCTCGGTACTCTTTGTATCATCAAAATTCTGGAGAATTTTACGAAGAACCTATGAACTATCAGGATATTTATCAAGAATTTTACATAGATGATAAGTGTAAGGTTGATGTGGTTTAAAACTCATTCTGATTGTCAGCGACATCTTTGCTATCAAAAAGGAACTTTCAAATTTGGATATGTTTAACAGCAATCAAATGTAAAAAATTAAAGAGAGTGTATGAAAAATTTTTATTGATTTAGCCCAATTCATTTTGGGTAAGATCAATTTATAAATATTATGCAACGTGATACTAACTATTTTACAAACCTGTATTAAAGACATTTCATAAAAAAGATGTGATGCAAATACCCTAAAATTATTTGCGAACTGAGAATGTCATATGTAAAAATACAACAATTCAACAGAAGCAAAAGACATCCTAGAATATATTTTTGGAAGTTTGCTGTAACAACTACATTTAAACCAATTCCAGATTTGTATTGAGTCATTTAGTTACGAATTTTGGTCATCTGTATAACAAAGATAACAAAAAGGAAAAAAAAGAAAAAAAAAATTAATAAAAATAGTATTATATTAAAAAATGAAATAATATTTTCTGGCCGAATATGGTCATTTGTAATTAAACATGAATAGACTATCATTAAGTATGATTTATGATATACTTTTCAAATATTTAAGACCTCAATGTAATTGTGACTCAAGTTATTTGAAATAGTTACACTTCTGCAGTTGAAACTATCAAAAGGCAATTTAAACAGGAAAATTTCAAGAAAATAAATATAACTTCAAAGTTGAGAACTTAATTTAGTATAACATTACAAGTAAAATTATTATTATAAATTCGTTCTTAAATCACTGATAAAATCTTAAAATATAAAAAATCAATGTTAAATAATTTATAATTTGTGAATATAAATTAATAAATTCTAAATACTTTACTATTTTTAGGTTAACCTGTATTTTGTTTGATCTAAAGAAACCAAATTATATTTATAGCATAAGAAACTTTCTAAAGAGTTAGGCAAAGTTGAAAATCTATTAATTTGTGTTTATAACAATATATTATTTTTAAGGAATTAGGCATAGTTGGTAAACTAGACTAGTTATTTGAGTTTGAAAACTATAAGGGTTCCGTTAAGGAATTAGGTAAAGTTGGTAAGCTGGTTATTGAAATATTATCACATTGAAAAAAAGAGAACTGTTAAGGAGTTAATTAACTGGTTATTGGAGTGTGATCACTTTGAAAAGCAGTTATAGATTTAAGTAAAGTTGATAAATTGGTAATTTTAATAATTAAATGACTGAAAATTTTAAGGAGTTAGGCAAGCTGGACTGTTTTCTAAACTTTTCTTCTAAATTACTAATAATTGCTTGCTTGTCTTTGGATTCTTCTCCTCAAACTCTGAACTTTTCTTCTAAATAGAGCATAATACTACGTTATTTTACTCTAATTCCTTAATTCTAATTTCCAAATTATTTAGTAATTTCTCTAGATTGTTCTTCAAATCAGTTTTTTTTTGCGATTAAATCTTAAATCTAATTGATAATTATTTCTTTAAGTATTCGTCTATTTGCCAATGAAACTGTAAAGAGAATGTCAAAATATTTTTTTTTTACCAGAAATGGTTACCACATTGGATCGTTAGTAACATGCCTAAATAAAGTTAATATTCAGCATATTCAGTGAAATGACGCATTATTAACTAATTAACATATCAATCAGATATTAGGATTTCATTTGAAAATAGAATACTCAAATATTCATTTGCTTAAATAAATAAATAAATTAATAAATAAATAAATTTAGGTATTTATTTCTAGATATTTTTTTTATCTACGAGCCTTCTTGTAAAACCTGAATCAGTATATTTAGTATTTTTTGTTTTTCAACCTATCTGATAAAAAATAAGTCTAATTTTCATTTTAACATGTTACATTGTGTTCCATCAACTATGTAAATCAAACATTTTTAGGTATCATATAAATATTTACTATTAGATTTTTTTTTGTAATTCTGTTAGATTAAATTTGCTTTATAATAATCTTTTCACTAAAATATATATATTTTTAGCAAAAATCTGTTAAAGTTACAATGATTTTATTAGTTATATTTCAAATTTGTATAAATATAAAAATGAAATAATTAAAAAAAATATAAAGTTAAAAAAATAAAATAATTAAAAAAAAATTAAAGAAAAATAAAAATAAAAATAAAATAAAAAGAATAAAAAAAATGAAGTAAAAAACAAAATTAAAAATAAAATAAAAAAATATTTATTTATCTTTTCTAAAATTCCAAACTCATGACAACTTTTTATAAAAGCATTACAGATATTTTCACCTAAATGAGGATCAGTAAGATTTATAAAATCTAGCAATTTATCCTGAAGCTTCCAATCTTTAATAATCCAGTGTATTGTTATAGCTAAAAAGAAA
>CAJVPP010000733.1:0-26972 GCA_910592005.1 Funneliformis mosseae
ATAAATTTTATATATTTTATAATAGCAAAATTTTAAATATTATAAAATAATAATTTAATAGTAAAAATTTTAAAATAGTATCGTCTTAATAATTAATTCGACTTAATATTAAAAATAGAACAATTTATTATTGGTTAAAAATGTTTACTGTGGCGTAGCATTTTTAATCATCATTTACTCAAAATCAATTTCTTATCCCGTAAGGTGATTTTAATAGCTTAGCCCCAATATACTGTATGTAAAAGTAAATCAATTAGAACACCAAAATTGGGTTTATTATGTGTTTGGAAGCCAAACAAGAATGTATGTATATTTATTTATGTTACTTACATAGATAAGTGAAACTCTAAAAAAATAATTAAGACCAGAATTTCCTTATTACTACCTGTTAAGGCAATAATGAGCAAAATTTTACTTGTGACTAAGATAAGAAGTAATTTCATGGTATTTTTTTTTATCTCGATTGATAAATTTTAAAATTTACTTTTGGCAAATACATTCCTCCACTAAGCAAGGATTCCTTTCCGTCCCGTTATCATCAAAAAAAAAAATTTAAATATGATCCTTGCAAAAAATCCGAAATTGATCAAATTCACCTGTTGGATTGAAAAACCGAAAAGGTTCATCAATAGAATGAATATCCCGACGTAAATAATTAATCGAAAATATATTATGAAACAAAATTTATGAAATTTATATTGAGATATTCCTTTAATTTAGTTATTATCTTTAAAACGCATTTATTGTTAATTTATTAAATCATTCCACATTTACAATACTTACATCAATTAGAAGAAAAGATATTTAAAAAATAAATACAAAGAATTTTTTTTCACATATTAATTGTGATCTTGAATTCAAGGGTAGATTAATTTTTTTGGGAATCCCAAAACTCAAGAATTATTCTTGATGTAAAGAAAAAATGACAATAAATAAATAATAGAAATTTACAATGTATAAGTTGTGAAAGTTTCAAGGTTGAACGGTTCCGACATTCTAATCACCGCTTCGGAATACTTTTTAACTTTAACGTACGGTTCAAATTCTTTTGCTTCCTTCCTCTCTCTAAACCCATTACCACCTAAATCCCATTCAAATGAATCAACCCCTTTACCAATCCGATAAGCAAGACATTGAATACTATTCATGTCCATTATAAGTCGTTTCAATAATTGTAAAGTATCGTCCAAATAAAATTCCCTCATGTTTCTAAGCAAGAACCTTTTTAATTTAAGATGCTTGCAATTATCCAAGAAGGTTTGAAGGTTAATCGGATCCAGGATCAAGAATAAATCAATGTACTCTAAAGTAAGAGGTAATGCTTGACCAAGTTGTTGTAAGAGTAAAGTACTGGCGGATTGCGAATGTTCATCCTCTATGCGTATCAGTCTACGGAAAGAAAATCTTGGATAATGATTAAAATCATACTTAATATCAAGTGTGAGGTATCGAAGGGTTGTACCAAAGCATGAGAGTAAATCATTTAATCGAGGGATGTGTTCATGTTGTATTTCAGTGAAATGAATAAATTTAATTTTCTCACAGTAATGTGAAATACTATCAAAAATGTTTCTCTTATCATAAATTGATAAAATTAAATTCTCCAAGTGACTCCCAACTTTATGAAATATTAATTGATATTGTAATACATCATCCGATGGATCAATAAACTGGGAATCATTAGTAACGATCGCTAACGTCTTGATCTTGAGGTTTGAAATGTTTGATAAATGTTGAACCAATTCCAACTTTAACACGGGATAACATTGATAAAATTGTAAAGATTCTAAATTTTCAAGGCATTCAAGGCTTTGAAAAGATTGAATGTTTATGAAATGACATGAATCAAATATGAGACAAGTTAAGGTGCTCGCAACGCTTTTTAGAGTTGACAAGGAATCTTGTAAAAAATCCTTGTTAAAGGCAAAGGTGAGTTTAGAAAGCGCTTTCTGTGAATCAATAAATCTTGCCAAATTTTTCGAAGCCTTTAAACTAACATTATTTGGTTGAAAAGGTTGAACTTGAATCTTTAGATCTTTAACCGAATTACATAATGAAGGTAAGTAAGAGGTGAAAGGTAAGATCGAATCCATGGACGTTGCAGTAATCCCATTCATTATAAAGTATTGAGATGTAGGATTATGATGAAAGGTGAAATTCTCAACCCCAGAGATGAATTTTGGGCTGTCCTTGATCAATTCATAAACTTCATGTATGAATTTAAAATCATATAACGTCGTCTTGCGATCAACGATTATTTCAAAAGTGATTAATGAAGCAAAGTTCGAGATAAATAATTTAATTAAGGTACGACAGATAAAGTGTCTCAACTTTATTGAATCCTGAAGTTTCTCATCTGGCGGTATTAACGACGCGAGTTGTACCGTTCTCACGTTTAACAAATTAAATGGTATACGACGTCGAATTCGACGCCTTCTTGGTTGTACTATTGGTTGAGTTGAAAAAGTTGGATTTATGGGACGTATTGGCAGTGATGTATCCATCATTAAAGGTGTTTCCTGTTTCAAATATTTGAAATCTACGGGTAAAGGAAATGGTAAGGTATCCCAAGATCCACGATACTTTCTTTGTAATGAAGTGGTAATTAATGGAGGCGGAAGGATATTCTTTTGAAAATCATCACGAATATTACCACCACTCGGAGGAGGGGATTCAAAAGGTGATGAATTTCGTGTATCATTATTAAAATGAAATGATGGTGGTCTGTATTGTCGAAGTCGAGTCGGGTGGTACAACATGGTCGGTTGAGGTAAATTATAATTTAAAGAATTTCCTTTCTTTCGATGAGATTTAGAATTTGACGGTTGCTCCGTAAAAGAATCAATCCAATCAGACACGATCAAATCCAGTTTATACGTATTCAATGCCTTAATAAAAGATGGATAATTAAATAAGGGTGTTGTTAATAAGAAGTCGATTCTATTAATTCCGAATTCCTCCCTAAATACGTTCTTATCATCATCATCAAGATAATACAGATAAAAATCTATGAAATGATGACTTAAATGTTTTTTATATGTTGAAATGGAGAAGGGATCTCGCCACAAGATTGGAACTGCCAAACGACACCATAACCTATTTACTAATACACAAGAATATAATGTTGAATAATCATCATGGAGGTAGTTTAAAATTTCATTTGTTAATTCTGGTAAACCTCCTGAAAATAATTTTGAACACGAGTATGATGAGTATGTTGAGTATGACATAATTAATTATTTTCTTTCTATTCTATTTTGTTTTTTTTTTAAAAAAAAAAAATGTGTGTGTTTGTGTGAGTGGGAGAGAGAGAAAAAAAAAAGGATTGGGATGTAGGTTGCTGATTAAGTTGATTAAGTAAAAAAAAAAAAATGCATTTTATATATGATATTCAACTGGTTTCGACGAATTTGGATACAATGACATATGAAAACATCATGACAAAATTTATTCACCAAAAATGTTGATATCCGAGATCCGTTTCAATACCTATTTGGGTGGTTGGCAAAAAAAAGAAGAGATTTTCTACCACTTTTATTTGGAATTGCGCACGTGACTAAGAAAATTACCGTAATTAAAAAAAATTCCCATATTTTTTTTTCTTTTTTTTCAATTGTATTTTTGTACGACGACACACCAATTGAAAATTATCGTCTTTACTGGCTACATAAATAAAACGACATGCATATTTCATGCTTTCAAACATGAAACACAAGGATGTTTGTAAAAATTACTTGTATTTAATCCAAAAATACAATTCTTAAACAAGAATGTAGAATCTATTACGACATTACATTCCTATGAACTATATTGGCAATCCAATAAAGCGTGCTGTTTGTATTTACCCCCATATGCAAGAAATTTTGACATCATTGATTTATACCCAAATTGGATAAATAAATTTATAATCGGAAAAAAATATTGAAAAAAAAATTAATGACGTGTAATGATTTTATTCTAATTAATTGATAAGATATATTACAAAATTAAAATATTAATTTATAAGAAAATTATTTTAATGTAATGCGTTTTTGTGTTTTGATTTGTGTTTTTTTCTTTTTCTTCCTATTATATTCGTTTAAATTGAATCTCGACATCTAAATCTTTCGGTTTTAATAAAAAATTTGAATCTAAACAGAATTTTACTTTATGTATACTTTCCTCTGGAAGTGTCCATTCATATTTAAGAACTAAAAAAATTAAAATATAAAGGTTGTGAATATACCGTACATATACATACATACTAATTGAAGGAGATCCTATTACTTACGTATCATTGACAATAAAACCCTTTGTTCCATCAAAGAGAAATTCTGTCCGGCGCTAAAAAAAAAATTAATCAAATCATGATTAAATTATGTTCAACCAAACTAGAGACGGTAAGGAAGATGTTTTGTTTTATAAAAAAAATCATACCAATTTCTTGGACCGGCGCTGAAAGGAATGAAAGAATAAGGATGTCGTTTTTCACCGTTTAAAAACCTTTCGGGATCAAATTGATATGGGTTTTCCCAAATATTTGGATCATGATGAACATGCCAAACGTTCACGCAAGTATAAGAATCCGGGGGGATCATGTAAGGACCAACTTGAACATAATCATTAGATTGACGTGGAATTAGAATTGCCAATGGAGGATATGTACGTAAAGACTCCTTTATGACCGCGTTTATATATTTTAATTCCTAAACATGTAATTTTGTACGATTTATTAGCGCCTTATCAACCTTTTTATAAAAAAGTACAAAATGGGATTTATTTAATTTACCTTTACTTGTTCTGATGTTGGGGTTGTTAATGCGTTTCCAAGAACTCTGATCACTTCTTCTCTGGCCTTCTTTTGCATTTCCTAAAAAAGAGCGAGAGAACGTAAATATGATTTCGATCAACAGCAAAATATGCATGAAGCGCAAACATGATCGAATTTTACTTACCGGATATTTAGCGAGATGGTAAATAGCAACGCTCATATTTAATGAAGTGGCTAAGAATATCAATAATAACGTTTTAACAAGTGTAAAAGAAAGAAACAATTCTATTTTACGGGCATAAAAAGAATACTCACTATCATGACCGGCAATGAATAAATTCACCAAATTATCTCTCAATTCACGAGAATCGATCTTAATACCTTCTTTCTCACTAAGTTCCAACATACTGGATAATAAATTATTATCCGTGGTATCACTTTTTTCTTTATCTTGATATTTTAACTCCTTCCTTCTTTGTGCGATGAGATTTAAGATAAAATTATCAAATACATTCATGTTCTCCTGATATTTCTTATTTGATTCGAGAGGTAAATGATCCATAATAGGAAAGAGGATGTGTAACCAATTTTCGGTTTGTTCCATTACATATTTATATGATTTGATAATATCTGGTATCTCAAAGGAGTTCAATCCCTAAAAAAAAAAAAAAAAAAATTTTTTTTTTGTTATTGACCCATAAATAAATAAACAATTTGTAACAAAGATTTCTATATATGGACTTACACCAAATTCATAAGCGAATGCAACTTGGCCTAATATTTCGATGGTTGTACGTTGCATCATGTCGTAAATATTTATCGGTTTGTCCAAGTTATAATCCATCAAATTGAATAACTTGAATGCATTTTTGCCAATGATGTCATGTGATAAAGCTCGATTGAATGCCGCATTATTTAGTTTTCGTTGCATGCGCCATGACTATCAGTATTTGCGAAGAGAAAAATTTAATATGAAAACCCAAACCAAAATTTAAAACTTTATCTTTGCTTTCCTTACTTACGTGGCTGTTTGAAAAAAGAATTCCATTTCCGTAAAAGCTCTTAACTCTATTTCCTAAGCCATGTTTCATTTTAGGAAGGACATCCTCTACATTTTAAGACGATGAATGCACGTTTAAAGTTTAATAAACGAAAAAAGAAAAAAAAACATAAAGCACATGTAAGTGTACAAATGTATATATATGTACCTGACTTTGTTAAGAATTGTTTTATGTATTCAACGTCTTGAAGATAAAAAAAGGCTATGGTACCCGCGTTTGCCTAATTTGATTTACCAAACAAAAACGTTAAGTGACAAAGATTCCTATGAGACCGTAATTAATGTATTATATATATTATAGTACATTCATTACCTTGATAATCCCTTTATCAGAAACTTTAGATATTATTCCTTGGATTTCATCCTGTGGTTTTCCTGTGAACATTGCCCATATGAACTCTAGTGAAGGTATCGAAGGTATATTATCAAAACCGTTTGGGCTCTTTGGTGCCGAAAATAATTTTTTTACGATGTGATATAAAACCACCAACAAACTAACGTATAGTAGGAATATCATTTTGAAAAAAGATACAAAGTTTTCAAAAAAATGTTTTTTGGTTTTTTTTTTTTTAAATTTTTTTTAATAAAGTTCGGAATGATTCATTTTTAAAGGAAAAATTCGACACGATTTACATAAAATGAAATTCATGATTTTGTACAAATATTTGAAGATGGTGGATGAGTAACTAAACATATTTAGAAGAAATGTAATGTAATTTTTGGAATATGGGTAATATATTAATGGATAAAAATAGACTTTTGGAGCGCGGGGGCAAACAATAAAGTTTGATACATTGGATCGAAAATTACGTTCATAATGCTTGTTTTTAATGTCCGACATGAAACAATAATAATAAATATTTATTTTTGCATCATAACATAAACAGAAATTATTAATTATTATGATGGTTTAAAATATAAAATATTTGAAATTTAAGAACAATAGTACCTTTGACCTTAATAGGGGTTAAATGGTCAAAAGGTGAGAGGTAACACATTTCAAAAGATAATCTTGAATGACAATGATTTTCCAGGCAATCGACAGCTGGTTATTCTTTTGATTTACTAGAGATTCAGACTTAACGAAAAATTCCTAGGAATTTCTTTTTTAAAATATTTTTTTTATTTCCCTTATTCTATACTTTTTTTCTTTTTTCTTTTTTTTTAAAAAAAAAAGAAACAAAAAAAAACGATTCTTTAATCGAGAATGATAATGATTTTTTATTAAAAAAAAAATAAAAATAAATAAATAAACATTACATGCATCATGAACCACCCAAAATCTGAGTTGGTGAGACAGTTATCAAGGAGTAATTACCGAATTTCTATTGATATCATTAGACAATGCCTTTAAAGTTTTTTTTTTTAAAAAAAAAAAAAAAGTATGAATGAACACATTTTGGTAACGTGTTTCAGAGTTTATTAAAATCAGGTGAAAAAAAAAAAAAAAAGAAATTAAAAACGTCGCAATCATTTATTTTGGAACATTCCCATAATTAAATTATAAAGTAAATCAATAAAGAATTCCGAAATTATTAAAAAAGTCCGAAATTATTAAGAAGTCTGAAATTGATCGACATTAAAAAAAGACTTTTTATTTGAATCATACTTAGAGATGAGATAACTATCGTCATTGATTTTATAATGTATATTTTTTTCTTCTCACTCCCTGAAGCAAGTTCTTTTTTATTATTTGTTATATTTTTTTTTTAAGTTTTAGCGTTTTGGAATGCCCCTGCATATTCCAAGTACATGGCCAGACTCTTTAAGATTTAATCTGTAATCGTGTGCAACCTGATATTATCCCTATTATTTCCCCACCAATTAAATTCAATTTATTACGTCGTCATGGATTAAAGAAATTCCCACCTTTTGACAAACCTAAGAACGATTAAAAGGTTTTAGATTATCGATTTATTGAATCGGTTTCGTTAGGGTTATAAACTATTGTTAAAAGATCACCGCGCATGTTTACATATTATGTAAAGATCATTAATCCAAAAATTGGAAACCCGACCCAAATCTTTTTTTTTTTTAAAATTAAGATTGAATGACCGCTACCCATCATTTTACTTTTTCTTTTTCATCGTGTCACCGAATAAAGTTTTGTCGCGGTATTTTTCTTTTATGGAACAAAGAATCACTAATGATTTCCTGAGATGAATTGACAAAGAAGAAAGTTTGCATATTATCATGCCATGAGTTTTCTTTTTGGTATATGATAAATAATAAACATGCACCTTTTCTTATTTTTTTTTTTTTAAAAAAAAAAAAAAGAGAGAAAAAATGGCGAAAAGATTGATTATCATAACATTTAATTTCTATGCACCCAAAATAGGTGTCATTGGTATCATTTCCGCTTTTTGGATAAGTTAATAAAGATACGCCTCTCTACGAATGAGAATTCTGCTTTACTTTTTTTTTTTTTTTTATTTACGATAATTATGATGATCCCTTAAATGGTAAAAGGACGTTCAAGTATCTAAAATATTTCGACATCCGGTTTGTAAAGCAAAAAGATGAAACGTAACTCATCATCTGGTGGAAAGTGGTTTCATTCATTCATTCATGTCGTCTCTGGGGATCTAAGGATCAACGGCTAATGAAATACATTCGCTTTTTTACTTTAAAAAAAAAAAATTATTGGCAAATATATGTGCGGACATAATCTTGGGGACATGTCCATGCCCGTCTAATATCAGACAGACAATACAATTTTGTTTATCGTTTCGGTGCTTCTCTAATGATTATCTGATATGCAATCAAATAAGAAATTGTTATCATGTTTTACCTTTAGGTTCAATGGGGTTGTGTAAGATGTTTGATTAAAAGAACTTTCTGATGATATTTCATCATTAATCGGATTTACTTATTTGTTTATTTTCGGGGAATAACGATAACAAAAATTTTTTTTTCAAGTTTCGATCTGCAAATTTCGTGCCTCATTTGGCCTGAATACCAAATTAGGATAAGCTCATATTGGGATAACTGTGTTATTTAATCGGATATTTGTTTTTTTATCTTAAATAATTTAATTACCATCAAATCTAGTTTTTAAAACCTCAAAAAGATCTATATCGGATCAGTTGGTCCGGTGTAGTGCCATATACAGAAATTTTGGTATAAATGGTTCCAGGAGGTCATTTTCCTGGCACACTTCCCAAATAGGAATTTCACCTTCCGATAACACGCGTTACAAAAAAAAAAAATTTGTTTCCTTTATCTTTTACGAATTGGCGGCACGTATCACGGGTATTAATCACCAACAACAGTGCGACAGTAAGATAACATATGCTTCTAACGAGATATAATATCTAATCTTCCTGGTAATTTTTTTTCTAGCAAAATCTCATATTGATCAAAAAAGTACCACCTTTGAATGTGCATGTTTCGACAGAATCCTTTTTTTTTTCATTAAGATATTATCACATAAGAAATTAAATAAGAATGACTTCATCAATATTCATCATAGTCCAATGAATTAGAAATAATAAATCATACAGTTATTATTTATATTGTTTGCATTTAATGTATTTAATGACGGTAATATATTCAGTACATACTCTAAAATTATAAATAGATGTATGTAAGGAATCATTGGTCATTTATTTGATGAGATAAGATTTCCCTTTCACGCGTAAACAATGTGTATATATTTAAGGATAAAAAAGTAGACAAAAAAAATTTTTTTTTTTTGATATTGTTTTCGACATTGTGATGAGAAGATAATATTTCTACAAATTAGGTATTACTGAAAAGAAAAAAAAAAATCTCCTTCAAAATATAAAATATAGTATGAAACAATCTATCTTTCCTAAATTTAAAATTATGTAAAATCCTTTCTTTTTATATAACATGTGTATATGTAAATATATATATAAAGTGCTATTTAAAACAGCTCACTAAACTACTATACAATTTACAATTCTCAAATCAAAAAAAAAAAGATAAATAATTTGATAAATCTCTTTCATGACCACTTGTACATTATTTGTAAATACTGACGATAAATATTATAAAAATCGTCTGAATACGTCCATGTCAAGGTTATTCCTAGAGGGAAGGAAGGAAGGAAAGAAAGAAAAAAAAAAAATTTATAAATAAATCTTGAATAAAATTTTGTTCAAAAAAGAAATTTTCTACTCGACCCATACTTCTTATAACCCGACCAAATTTCTGAAGAGCGGAAGCAAGAGTCCACCTTCCCAACACAACGACGGAACCTTGTTCAATTCCCCAATCGATAATCTTTTGACAATCCAATAAAGTTTGCTGATCAGATGATTGAAATTGGTGAACTTTTAAGAATTCTTGGATGGTACTAGTGTCCCAAAGTATGGGACTATCTAAAAAAGCTTGCCAATCCGGTTGAATAATATGTTCACCGTACTCATTTTTATTATCACCAATTATAGCGAGTAATTGTAATTTTGGGAAATGAGATTTGGTTAATCCTTCAAACATGTTATCCCCAAATCCCATGCAATCCTTAAATTTTAATTTTTGTAAATTTTTACACGCAGAAAGGTTTTCCCACGATAAATCTTCGCAATTTCTAAAGTCTACCCTCCAAAAATAAATTGAACAAAGACTTTTCGATTGTGTTGATAACGAGGAGAAGATCGAATTTGGTAAAACGTTGGCAACCTTGAGAGATTTTAGATGAGTCTGCTTGTTCACGAAATCTCGTAAGGATTCCATTTCCTCGAAATAATTTGGCGGTGAATTTTGGAGGTACACGAATAGTTTATCCTATCAAAAAAAAAAAAATTGAAATGGTTAAGTCACGTGAACAAGCGACGAGAGAGATGTTGCGTGCGTGTATTTACCAAATTTTTGCAGGAATCCTTCAATTCCGTTAAGACACGATCCTTGACGAATTCACCCTGTAACTTTAACTTTCTTACGGGTTCCAACAAATTTTTAAATTCTCGTTCCATTAACCTTTTATACCTAAAATCAGTACCTTTCCGTGAAAGCCATTCACCAAGCACCAAATGTAATAGTATGACCGACCTCGTGAGAAACATTTTAAATAGTGCCCTTATCATCAAGGATATCGAATTATAAGGGGCATTTTCTAATTCGCTACACCAAACGTCAACGGATTGACAAAACCTGTCATAATCTAATCTTTTCAACATTGATGCATAATCAAAAACGGGTCTTGCATAACTCTTTCTGTGTAAGACGAGTCCTTCCTCTTCGAGGTATTCATATTCTTCGTAACCAAAACATGAGATGTACGTATCAATTAATTTGGCATTACCATTTTTAAAGTAATAAAATGCATTCCTCCATAAAAGGGGCACAGCTGCTCTACACCACGAGCGATTTACCAAAACACAAGAATGTAAATAACGTCTTGTATTATAATCATCATTATTTGAATTTTTACCGGATTTCCGAATAAATGTAAAAATTATTCGTAAAACATCTAATGGTAACCTTGATGAAATTGATGTCATAATTTGATTGGCTAATAACAAGTATGGGCGTATTATGATAATTTTTTTTTTTTTTTTTTTTGGAGAAAGAGGGGTAATTAATTTGAAATTTACTCAAGTTGTATTTATAAGGGACGAAAATCAAATGTGTAACTGTAAATTTATAAATTAGACCGTTTTGATTGGATCATTTTTGGTCAGACATAATATCAATCATCGAATCATGTGAGATGTATTTATAATTGCTTCGCCAAACGATGCGCATATTGACCCATCTTAATCATCACAATGCTTGAAATTTCAAACGAACTTTTCGTGAATTGATCGTGCCATTTCGACGAATGATCGGCTTGAATCATTATTTCTATTTTTCTCGGTATTTTCATTTCCTTTTGATAATCTTTCTTACGATAACGACCACCTTAAACGCTATTTACTCTTTTGAATATATGCCAACATTGATTTATCCGCGGAAATTTGGCGAATCAAAAAAAAAAAGGAACCGCACGTGAACACCTAATTTACATTTTTTTTTAATAATAAAAATGTTTTGAGATAAAGGAATAACTAAATAAAGGAACTGGGCTGTGCACATACATAAAATTTTTTTTTACCAATGGATTGAAGAAATTCCGCAAGATAAATTTCATTTTCATGAAGCCGGAAAATTCGGTTCGAGGACCATCCAATTTTTTTTTTTTTTTTTGTCTTTCTTTTTTTTAACCAAGTAAATAAAATGATCCTTTTTTTATTTTTATTTTTTTTTTTTTTTTTTGTTAATTTGACGAGATTTTCAACTTGAATTTTTTTTTTTTTTTTCCGATCACAGTTCACCATAATGAATCCTTGTTCTTTATTTTGTATTACCAATTCATGTTACAAAATAAATGATTGTGGCGTAGAATTCAAGGCAAATTTCACTTTAATTACTTGCCGGTTCATAAGATTTCTTTTTTATAAAAGCGAAAATTTTTTGTTGATTGAACGCGTACAAATAAAAATTACCGTCTAATATGGTATAATATAAAAGCCACTCTGCCACAAAAAATGAATTATAGATGTTTCCGCCTTTACAGATTTCTCTATCAAATGTGCTATTTTTGAATACGATTTTTTTTTTCTTTTTTTTTTTTTTTAAAAAAAAAAAAACTAGTATTTTGCTCAAAAAGTAATGAATTTAATGTAGCCATGGAAAATTAAAACGGGAATTTGTGTGTACACAAAAAAAAAAAAATATATAAATATAAAATTTTGATTCAACTTTAATCTTTTCCTAAAAATGTCCGAAAAACAAGAAGGCAATAAATCATTTACAAAAGATGATAAACACGATCCTCCCGAAAGGGATTTTCCAAAATATACCCCAACGATGATGACATACCCACCACGTACCCAACTATTTCCTGATAACGAAAGGAGAAGAGTTTTAATTTCTTCCTCATCATCATCACAACCTTATTACAGGAAACAAATGTACCTACCATCATCTTATGTCAAAATAGATATTGAGAATGAGAAGATTCCTATGGTGGATATTGATGATTATGAAAAGGATCTTGGTGATGATAAAATCAGGAAATTCGGACCTTTGATAATGTGGAATATCAATGCATTGTGTAATTTTATTATGTTACTCGGGTGCGGTATTTTATTATATTTTTATTATAAGGTGAGTTTGCGCTTTAATAATGATTGATGCATGGATCATTTTCCGCTTGATTAATTTTTGTGTACGCTGACTTCATATTTCAGAGTTCAGTGCAAAGTGGTTATGTGATATTGGCAAAGGCTTACATAATAGTGTTTTTTGTAATAGAAATGATCGTTCGTATAATAAACCTATTACAAATGAAATATTATGATCTATATTTCGTATTTTGTAACGGTCTAGGAATCCTGTGCTGTAAGTGTGTCTCTTTGAGTTGTATAAATTTACGAGTTGAACCGCGCTAACCACTCTTTTGTTTTACAGTTAAGAAGGAGTCTTATTTGGCATTTAGCACGGAATGGATCGAAGTATCACAAATAATTAAATTGGCAGATACGGCGGACAATACATGTTTCATTATTCCATCATTATTCTTACTTCACTTAATAACGTATTACATGATATCCAGAGACGATCCTACGGATACGACAAGTGTCGCGGTTGATAATTATTGTAAAAACATGGAAATATTTTTATCTTTCCCCGCGATCATCTTGGTCATAACAAGAATTTGGTTTGTAATTAAAACCATAGATTATGCGAGAAAAGTTGACGAAGATGATGATGATGATAACGATGATGATTTTTGTTGCTGTTGCGAGAGTAAACGGGGTAATAGCAATTGTGGTTGCAATTGTGATTGCAATGGTTGTTGCTATTACTTTGATTCTTATACTTTTGGATATTGGGGAGATTGCTGTAATCATTTTTGCGGAAGTTTGGGAGATTTCTGTAATAATTTGTGTGAATTTTGGGGAGATTGTTGTAATGTTATGTGCGAATGTTTGGGAAATTGCTGTTATTATTTGTGTGAATGCTTGGGAGGGGATTGTTGTTGTGGTGATTGTGGTGATTGTGGTGGTGAGTGATATTTAGGAGCTTGTTACGTTCATAAATTTTTTGTTGCGACAATTAGTACATTATATATATAATAAACAATTTTTTATTTTATTTTAATCATACATAAAATTAATCCCATTTCAGATTGTTGATGATACTTGACAAATAAAAAAAAAAAAAAAGATCATTTATAATGATGAATGCAGCAAATTAAATATTTACGGTTTTTTTTATATCATTCTTTAAGAGGCTTGGATTATAATCATCCGCAAAAAGTCTTTTAATATGTTGCCAAGTCATTTAAAACAACAAAAGCAGAGGGGGAAAATTAAAGTTCTTTTAAATGTATTTTGATCATATGAAAAGGTCAACCTAGGTAAGTGATGTGATTCAATCACAGGTTTCTAATCCTGACTGGATAATATAAAAACGTGTGCCAAGTTTTAAATATTACATAATAAATCATCAGGTAGAAAATAAATAAATGAAAAAAAAAGTGTTTTATTTTACCTGTTACAAGAGAGGAAGCAACAAACATTCAAACAACCAGCAATACAATAATTAAAACAATCTCTAATATTACTATTTCTTAAACTACAATCGCATACATTAGAACAACAACCTCCACATAAATTTGGTTCAACAAATCCAGCTGAATTTTCATGATTGAATTCTCTTGTATTATTCGTAGATTGATTATCTTGTTCCATATTTATTGAAACTGTGCCATCTTGCTGTGGTTGTTGCTGTGGTTGTTGTGGCTGTTGAGGAGTTGTGTAAGTTGACGGCGACACATCATTATTAGTGCTGGAAATGACGTGAGATTTGATATGTTTTCTGTTCTTGCAAGTCAGATTTTGAACTAATCATAATAACGAATAATTAAATTAATTGAAATTATCTTTAAATGCTTTTTGTAGTTGTTTTAGTAGTAGAGTAGTAGTAGTATGACACCTTTCTTACCAGTAAAGATTCTAAAGGCTAAAGAAAATATTATTAAACAGGTAGCAAGATATTTCATAGGGGTAATGAATTTATCTTCCAATTCGAATGGATCCTAAATACAAAAAAAAATTATATTTAGACTTTAAAAAGAAACCATGCAGTAAAAAAAAGGGTTTTTGAACTTACCAAATGATAGAATGAACCTAATAAAATACCAGATATAACTAAATATCTCGATATGCTGTTAATTTTACCAGATGAATAAACATTCCACTTCAGAACGGAATTGTAAGTAAATTCTTCGTGATGTCTCTTTGGTTCAGAAATTGTCATTGATAAAGGTTCGTAGCTGTAATGGCTCATGCAAAGATCATGATTATCTGGTGTTGACAAAGGTAGCGAATAGGTCGTCGAGGAAGAAGGTAAAGGTAACGAGGTTATCGATGAATTCGCAGATGATGATGTTGAAGAAAAGGATGCTAATGATTCCTCATACAAATGGAATTTTTTTGAATCATCAATAGAATAATAATCTTTATCTTTTGTCGATAAAGTAAAAGAAGAGTGATTGATGAATGAATTTGTTATATTTAAATCATCATCTTTATCATAAATTTTCGTTGTTGACGATAAATAATTTGAATAAGAATTTATTGACAATAAACTGTTTATGGGATAATCTTTCATTGTTGTTTAATTTAATTTTGAGGAAAGAATGCCAATAAAAAATATATATATATATTTGAATTTATTCCAAATGAGCTAACGAAAAAAAGAAAAAAAAAAAAAAACGCCCAAATCTAAATGGGAATTTCATTTTCCTAATAAATAATGCATATGCTACAACTTTTGATAATTTAAAAGTATGATATTTAAAATGTAAATTTTTTTATTTTATTTGGTGTTTTTGTAATTCGAATTTGCTAAAATCTTAAACATTCATAAATCTTAAAATTTTATACCAAAATTCGGATTATTTGTAATCTTTATTACATTAGCCCAAAAGTAAATGATTTGTTCTAACTTAAAAAACCCCTCCCCCGTTGTTACTAAAATTCGTGTGACATTCGTTAATGTAACGAACGTATTTTGGCCTAAAAATCATACATAAGCACTGGTCATGTGACATAAACTTATGAACCTCGTTTCTTACAAGTAATCTGGACATGGTGTTCATACACCCTGTGTTCAAATAGAAATTCATCTATTGACACCTACTGCATTTATGAAGTCAAATCTAATATAAAGAGTTTTGATTGTTACGAATTTTATTTAATATTTTTTTTTTTTTAATGATAAATATAGATGTTTGATTTCTTGTTCTGAGCATAATACTTTTTTTGTTGTAGTTTTTCATTAAGGAATCATATATACAACATTTGCCATGTTGCTGATAAGTTAATAACTCTCTCCTTTATAAAGAGATATTATTAACCAAGAGGTTCCGGTTTGTTTGGTGTTAGCGAATGGTTGAATGGTTCGAATAGGAAACCTTTTAATAATACCTAATTCGTCTTTCATAACCCTTAACACCTATGTCGTCTTTCATAACACCATGTTGTCTTTCATAACACCAATTTCGCCTTTTAATAAGCCCACTTCGCATAAGGACTACTACATCACCTAATTTATATATTTAAATTTTGATTAAGATGTTTAGTAATTTTTGCACTTTTTGGGGTATAGCTTGCTATCAATAAAATAATAACCGTGTTTATAATATACATTTTTGAATTTAGACTCTTGATTAGGTGGCTTGTTACGACGAAATAAAGCAAATGATATAGAAAATTTCACATTTTTTTTTAAATACGTATTCCTAACATTGTAAAAGGTTTATAAAGTAATTATATTATGATTTATTTAATTAAAATATTATATTAAAATTATTAGTAATTAATTATCAAGTAGTTTTTTAAAAGTAATTAATCACTGATGAAATATTAGTAATCCTTTAAAACAAATGATTTAATTCATTATCAAATAACAAAATAACTAACAATCAAACTGATTGCAACGCCAATTAATTGACCATCTAGAACATTACCCATAGAGGAATTATCATCATCATCATCATCATTATCAGTAGTAGCTGGTTTATCAACAACAACTATAGTAGTTTGTCTACTTGAAGGAACCGCACTGTCTATAGTATTGCTCGTAATTAATGGAGTGGGTACTACTATAGACGTTGCATTGACCACGGGAGTGGGGGTTGGTGTGATTAGCGACGTGATGTTGATTGAGGTAAAGGATGGTATCGGCGGAGTCGGCGGAGTCGGAATCGGAATCGGAATAGGTGAAATCGGTGCGCTTGAAGACGCAATTATTGGACCAAACAAATCTCTTCTTAAATTCCGTAATTCAAAAGGCGTCGCACTTCTTATGATTGTAATTATCATATAAAGTAGAATCAAATATATCCGTGAAGTCTTGTGTAAAAGCATCTTCGTTTGATAGAAATTTTTTTTTTAAAACAAAAAAGGTATTAACAATTTCCACGATAAATAAAGTTTTTTCACGGTAGAATGTATTCTATTTATTTTATTTTTAAAAAGAAATCCAAAAAAGGAGAATTTCTTTTTTTTCTGTAAATCTTGTAAGAATAACGTAAATAAATATATATATATATATATATATATATTTGACGCTTAATATAACTTTTTTTTTAATTTTTTTCATTTCTTTCTCCAATCCTTTTCAAAAGTTATTTCTAAATATATTCGATTCAATATTTTAAAATGTTTATTAATACACGTGAAATTCATCTTTGATATTCACTTCAAAATCAAGCCACATGATTATATGCGCCACAAATTTTATATATAATCAACAATTTTCTTTTTATTATTTTGGGGAGAGTTTCATAATGATTTTCCTTACTACATTTACCTGTCTTTTTGAATTTAAATGCTATAACTTTTTATTCTTTTACATTCTAATCCTAATCAAAAATTTAGAAATCTCATTTTAATAATATTACTGAAGAGAAATCTCTATATTAAATAAGAATAATTATCAACAATTACTAATTTAAAATTACAATATTATACAATCTAACCATAAAAATGTAATGCTTTTACAGCGATTTCACCCTATAATGTAAATAATATGTTAAATAATATGATCTTTCCTGCAATTTGAATAACGATATAAACAATACTTACAATAGCAACGAAGACTGCGACAACGATCAACCAGATAATAATCCACGTAATTCTTGTCATATTTGAGTTGCCAATATCCTCACGCAACATATCTAATAAATCACTAATGACACTACATCGTTCATTTAAAAGGTCCACGCGTTGAGGTATTTCGAGATAAGCTAGTTTTTTTTAAAAAAAAAATTGCAAGCATTATTAAATATTTAACAGAAACCAAATTTTCAATTAAAAAAAAAAAAAAATAAATAAATAATAATAATAAATACATCTAATAGCATTATATAGTGGTTGTAAGGATGGTTCTGACCAAAAAATTTCCGGTGTATCTATTTATTTTATTTTTTTTATTTTATATTTTTTTTGGTTAATAAGCTTTAATACGTATGTCATTTAACGCATTTGAACATGGGGTGAATAAGATTACCTAATACATTGGATACTAGATTTACATTCATTCGCAGCTTGAACATCTCTCCACTCAACTTTGTAACCTGAATTCGATCTCTAATTATCAAAGGAAGAACCATTTCAAGTTTCTTCATTAACAATGCTCTTAAAACTAGTTAATTAATATTCGAGACTTACAAATTTAATCTTCCGGTTTGTGCCAACATCTTTGGTATATGCCTTGTCCTCTCGATCGTATTCTCCATTTGCCATTCATATAATGTCAGCTTGGTACTTTGACTTATTGCATGGCTAATCGTTAATTTGATCATATGATTATCAGTCTTTAGCGTTATCATATCGTTAAAAATCCTAGGCTGTCTATTGGATTCAACATCATACTGAAAATGAAATGTTTCGACTTCAATGTCGTCCTTTTTTGTAGGACGAGCTGAAATCCTAAATTCATCAATATCTTGGAGTAACAAATGTTCTTGTTCTTCTGTGAAGTTCCAAATCACTACAACTCCATAATTAAAGTAGAAGACTTCACCTAGATTAGTTTGAGGTGCTGCTGGCTTTATTGTAGATGAGCCCGCTTCTCCATCCTCATCAACTGAAAAATAATGGGATATATCATTGATATTTTCATAATTCTCAATCTGCCTATCCATAAACGTGTATCCATTCGGAGACTTTATAGCAGTTGATGCGATTTTACTATGTCTTCCAGATACTAAAGGAAAATGATACGGTGCATATAAACATTCATCATATAACCTATATTAAATAAATTCACCATCATCAGATGTGTGAGATTGAATAAAATCAAAAGATATTTATTATACATTATAAAAAATACTTTGGATTAACATTATGTCTTCTTTTAAGGAATTCTATTAATAGTCCAAGATAAAAGCCTTCTGCAGTGCAATATGCTGTTACTCTTTAGAAAAAAAAAAAATAAAATAAAATAATAATAATAACATTCATGGATCAAATATTCCTAGAACAAAATAAAGTTCAATTAAAAAATAGACAACGATAGGATATACGTGAATTACTTTACTACCTAGGATAATGTTTATTGTCCCTAACTTCCTTTGACATTCTTTCAGCGTCTGTACCATCCCATGCTGCTGGAACAGGAATCATTGGAGTTACCGGTGTCTCGGCATCATCAGAAGTTTCGTCAATCACGAGAGCTGGTTTAACATCTCCTTCAGGTAGTAAAACTAATTTCTGCGATGTTTTTGTCGTTCGCAAAGGTGCCGTAGGTTTCGTACGATTACCGGAACTTGACGATTGAGCTGGAACTGCTGGAATTAATAAAGGATATGGTGGTTTTTTTGTTCTTGGTTGTGACGAACTAGTGGAATCTATCGTTTCTGGCTGAACTTTGACTTGAAGAGCCGAATCTCCCTTGGAGGGATTACTCTGAGTGAGTTCAAATGATGTTCCAGAGTGAAAGTCGGACATTGTTGGTTTCCCCCTACTATAAAATGACAGCTACACTTTATAAATGATAATCAAGAATGATATCATTGGATACAGAAAATCAGATTACGCTGTCGATCTTTACTGTAATGTTTGGCAATCAGCCAGCCAGATGATTAAATAATCTATTAAATATCTCAAATATTTACTTTTACAACTTTATTTTCTAATAATGTCTACTATTCGGCAAGAACTGGTACAGTCAGCTGTTAACTTTCTTAAGGATCCACAAGTTAAGAATTCTCCGTTACAAAAGCGGGTAGCTTTTTTAGAATCTAAAGGATTATCTTCGGAGGAGATTGAGGAAGCATTAAAAAAAGTAAAAGATGTATCTCCGAACGTTGCACCGCAAATACCACCCACACCGCCCTCTCAAGGTTCTGGGCAAGTTATGATAACGCAACCACCTCCAGTTCCGAGAATGGATTGGCGAGATTTCTTTATCGCTGCAGTTTTTGTTGGAGGCATTGGATATGCAATAGTGGCAGTCACAAAGGTTACTCTTAATATATATATATTTTTTATTCATTCAAGGAATTAATTAATCATCTCACAGCTCATTGACTAATTAATTCTTCATTATATAGAAGTATATATTGCCATTACTAAAAACACCTACAGCGAAAGAACTTGAGATGGATAAACAAGCACTTAGTGATCAATTCAATGCTGCTTCTGAGACACTTAATGATGTGAAGTCAGATACACAAGTTGTCAAAAAAACTATTGAAGAACAAGTATATAAAGTAAAAGAATCCTTAGAGACTCTAGACAAAATGATGAGTGATATTAAACAACAAGAAGCAAAACGAGATTCAGATTTAAAAATTTTAAAGGAAGATATGGATGCTATTCGAGACTTGATAACAAAGGTGCCATATATTATGAAATTGATTTAAATTATTGGTAAAATATGTTCCGTTAATAAATCATTTGTTATTATCGATTAGCTTCTTGAAAAGACCAAGGATTCGCAAAACCAATCACTTTCAGAAGTACAACAAGAACTTAAATCGTTAAAATCTCTTCTCCTCAATCGACGATCTAATTCAACAACAGGATCACCTATAGCCGAAGCATTATCCTCATCATCTTCAACAACAGCGCCCATTATGAATTCGACGACAATACCTGCAATTCCATCAGTTTCGTCTCCTTTTCCTGGAGTGTCACCAAGTCGACCGTCAATTCCGTCCTGGCAAATGGGTATGAACAACGCTTCCACCGCAATTAAGATTCCAGTAGAACAAAATAATTCTACCTCAAGTGAACAAAATGGAACCAGTGCCGTCACAAGCAACGGCGCTGAGAACAATAATTTAACATTAGTAAATTAGAAGTGTATATTGTATGTGAGATTTTTTTGTTTATAAAAAAAAAAAAAAAAAAAAAAAAAAATTAAAAAAATGACACATATATATACATGATATGTAGTATAGCAAGGACCGCAAAAAAAAAGGGGTTGTCAACTTTTTTTTCTCATTGAATGAATATGTGTTGTATCAAGGAATGATAATAGATAAATTTTTATTTTTGATACTTTTAATACATTATTATTATTACCATTATTATGATTTTATATTTATATTATTGTTGTTTTTTTTTATTGCGAAGTTGAGATAATTATTCTTAAATATATCCTTCTTGAAAATTATTTAGGCGACCTATTTAGGTATTTTGTTGTAAAGGCTCTTGCTGTACCGCCAGATGATGATGATATTGAGTGAGGATGCTGAATTGGTCAATTAATAATCGATCCAAACAAAAGGAAGTGCAACCAATTAGAATGGATAAAAAGTGAATAAAGGGATGCCGTATTTAGAAACTTTATATCCAAAGATACAAACCCATCGAAAAGAGATCAATTACCTTAAATGAATTAAATTCGAAAGACATCAAATAAGCTCGACCCTTAATTTATTAAACTCACGTGTATAATTATTTATTGTAAAATGATTGGAGGGCATTTTTTAGATTTTTTAGATATCAAAGGACATTTGGAATGGAACTATATAATTCATATGATCGGCATGTGATTTTCCAGGATTTTCAAATTTTTTTTTTTTATTTCATCATAGGGTAATTTTGGTGGGGGGCGGGAACATATATGGGCTGGGCAATTAATACAAATGATATGCTCTAGAGAGCAAGCCTTATCTAGTTATATCAATGTTTAGTTTCTTCTAGGTAAAAGACCTAATTCTTAATAATAAAGGTATTTACCCATTACTAAAAAGTAACAAAATCGTGTGCCATTCAAAGTGATCCGACTTAATTGAATTACAAAGCCGGAACAAAGTTCATATAAAGAAATTCTAAAAAAAAAACACGGTCATTTATTTATATTTATTATTCATAAAGAAAAAAATATATCACAAAACTTTAATTTATCTAAAGAATTGTCTCACTTGTAATTCAAACACTCGTTTCACAGCAAAGTACTAATTACAGCAGGTATATCAGAATACTTTGCGCTTTATAGATTCAAGTAAGTACGTACTTATGCAAAACTTTTCGCACGTTGCTTTCACTTCACGGATTTAATGATCCAAGTATTTTGAAATATGATGATCAAAGTCCACTTTTTATAAACGGCAAAAACAAAATGATGTACTGGCTTGACGCTTTTTGATAAAGGAGTCCAGGGTAATCCCCAAGCCTTGATCTAAAACAACGAACCGCAAAACTCAAGAGCTTTGCCAGGTCATTACGGACGACGAATCATCAGTACCGAATGTTATATTCTCCTTACCTTCGAGAAAAAATCTTGAGAATTAATAGAAAAAATTATTTTATTGATATTAATTTAAAAAATCCATTTTTTTTTAGTTCTGTTTTTAAGAAACAAAATTTTATTATGCATTATTTAATAAATAATTAAATATATATATACATGATATATATATTTTTTATTAATTCTTATAAAATATTCTTCATTTAATAAATTCTTACTCGTCTTGTTCCATCTTAATCATTTCACGGGTGATTAATTTCGCTGACGGGAAAATAAATGAAAATTTACCTAGAAAAATTCCCGAACAAAAAATAGAGGCAAAACTTTTATTAATTTCACAAATTTTAGATGCATGATCTCTTTGCAACTGAATCTACAAAAAGGTTATCTCGAACTCTGGAAGTTTTTGTCTTTATATTCTAAAATCTGATTCCACATTAATATACCCATTAGTTTCTCAACATTTCGTATGTAAACTTATCACCATTCGCGCTCTTCATTTTCTTACTACGAGCATTTGCAAAGTGTAATTAACTCCAAATGGGCATAAAATATTTAGTGAACCTCTTAATTTGAATATTGCGTGATATTGATTTTTTTTGGAGACGGCAACATATTGCATATCCATCTTGCGTCTAAAATGTAGTAGTTATTTTCATATTTTAAACGTTTTTACGATTTCATTGTCTAACGATGTTAAAAACGAAGCGTTTCACTAAATTTTATAGCATAGATACGATTACAGAAGTGCACATGGATTGAAACAGAAGTCCTGAAAAGTGACTAATAATGATTATTCTCGGTTAGTTATGATAATTGATATTGCTATTAATTATTAATATTATGTTTATCTAGGAGGGTTTCTTCCTATTTACCAAACACAAGAATATATCAACTTGGAAATCATTATATTCATTGGCAAGAATAGAGAAATCCTGATAGTATGCCTTCAATAGATTCTGAATGAATTTGTTCTAGAATTCTTTAAAGGTAAGTATTAATGTATCATTGATTAAAAGGATATCATTTAAATTCATTCATTAGCTCAGAGAATTTTTCATGAAAATACACGTATAAAAAATGAAATATACTGTATAATAAAACTATTTTTAAATTGTCCGTCAAGCTTTTAGTAAAAGCTCCAATTGCAATTTTTTTTTTCACTTCATTTGATTGGGACTCCGCTTAAATCGAAGGAAGAATTTACTTTTTGCATCTATCATCAACCTCTTCAATCGAACGATCGATTATTTCCTACGGATAAAGCAAGTCTTTAATTAAAAAAAAAATTGTTATATTTAAAAAATTTTGTTATAAAAAAATCTGTTATAAAAGATTATGCAGGTTCATTCACTTTATTTCATTAAACGTAATATATAGCATTTAGTTTAATAAATTCAGTATAGTGAGTTTTATTCCATATATTAAAATCTAAAGGTCGCTTTATTATATTATTCGTTATATTAAATTTACTACAAGGTAAGTTGACTGTATAATTATAATAGTAATTAAGTAAATAATATATTATATAATAATACTAATTTAAAAATTTGTTTTATGATTAATAATTTTAGTTTATATTTAGATATCTTGGTTAAAGTGAATTATTTTAGTAGTTTAAGTAAGATTGTCAATAAATTTAAAAATTAATTACTTTTTAAATTTTTATTAATATTAATTTAATTTTCAAAATCAAAGTATTTTTGTAACAAATTAATTGTTTTATATTTTTATAAATAAATTTTAATAAATAAATATTTTAATTTTTTAATATAATTTTACAATTAGTTACTATAAAATTTTTTTTGAAAATATAAATTATTAAAAATATTATTTATATAAGATTTATTTTAAAATTTTTCTACAGTTGTATCTTCTTATAATTACACAGTTAAATGCATATAAAATACATACTAATATAGAGGTGTGATTATATATTAGATTCCTTTATATAATCACACACTTAAGTAATTTTATAATATTATAATTAAATAGAATTATATTATAAAATCATTTTAATAATGATAGTATTATCAATATGTTTATTATAATATAAAATTATACATAATCAACTAAAAAAAAATTAGTAATATTTTTTTGTATTTTACTTTTAAAAACTATACGTTATATAATTCTCATATATTTTTCAAATCAGCATATCTTTTATATCAACTTCTTCACTTTCCTATTCTTTTAAATATTATAACCATATTTTAAAACTATTAAAAGCTTTATTTGTTGATACTACATAATATTCTTGATTAATTTTATCATTTCATTTAATTTTATCATATTATTATTCTAAAATAAGTTGTATAATTTCAGCATCTGTTAATGGTTATTCTATTGAAATTTTAAATTAACAATTTCTAAATATTGATTTATATTAGTTTTTAAAGATTCATTCATAGTAATTTACAAAAGAATTTTGATAACTTTTTGATCTTCTTGATTTATTATTTCATTTATAATTAAAGTTTGTTATATATTATCATTATTAATTATTGGCAAAATACCTGTTTTTCACTAACAATTAACAATTATTCTACTTTTACTAAATCTCAAACTTATGCAATATATTCTATAGCTTCTTTTATATTAATTTTATTCTTATATAATATTAAGTTAAATTTATAAGAATTATATACTGTATATATAGTAGTAATCATAAGTATCTGATCCCTCATAATTTTTAAAGTTAATTAATAATATCTATTAATTTTTTTTTAAATTTAAGTTTAATACTAATCTTAATAATCTGTAAAATTATAGATCTGTATCATATATAATTTAAAAGTTAGATGATCAATAGATTTATATTTCAAAAAAAAATAACCTTTTTTTTATATAAATAATTTCATTTTTTATTATTTAATACCTAAACTCCTTAAATATATAGATTTTTTTTTTAATATATTAATTTTTTAGAAATTATTATATATTTTTTATAGAATTTTAAATAGATTACGCAGATATTTAGAGAAATTCAATAATACTGTATTCTTTCTTTTAATTTTTGAATAATGTTTATATTTATTAACTTTTTGTAAAATTTACTCTAAGTTATTTTTCTAAAAAATTCACAGATATAAGCCAAAAGGTCACTTTTATAGAAATTATATGTAAAATTAATATTAGAGTTTTGCTGAAAGAAAATTAATTTATCAAATTGTAAATCTAAAAAATCACTATAATATGAACTTTTTAACAAATATTATAACTTTTGTTTATTACTAAAATCTTTATTTAAATAATATATTTAAATATAATAAATATTATAATTTATTATAATAGATATAAAGTAACTATATTTTTGAAATTCTATTTCAGTTATTATTGAAATTTATATAAAAAATCTATTTTGTTTAATTTATTAAAAATATTGGTATTTTATATGCAAAATTTATCAATCATCTAATTTTTGATTTATATATTATACAAGCTTATAATTTTACAAGTAATCAACATTGGTATTGTACTTGAATTTTAAAAAATTTTAACAGGTATTATTAATTAACTTTAAAAATTATGAGAGATCAAATTAAAGATGGCACCTCAATTAATTGCAATAGATAACAAATAAGTATCACAATATTACAACGAATTGCAATATTATTAAACTTTAAGTTACAACAGGTGACAAATAAGCGTCATAATATTGCAACGCCATCTTTAGGTCAGATACTTATGATTGCTACTGTAATAATAATATAAAATAAAATAAAATTAATTTAAATACTTAACTTATTTAAATCTATATTTGTATCAAATTGATAAAGAATATGTTAAATATAGTATTGTTTATAGATTGCTTTAAAATTATTAATAATTTTAGTATTCACAAATTGTAAATAAGCTGTTATATTAGGTAAAAGAAATTTTACTTTAATATGTGATAAAGTTAAGTTATTTCATTCATTTTCATTAGGATTAAAATATGATGATGCATTATTTACAAGTAATAAAATTTTTTGATTTTGTATTCTGAATTTATTATTAATATATTTAAGCCATTTTTCAAAAATGTCACTTTATATCCATATATTTAGATTAAATAAAATTTAAAGGAAGTGAGTTACAATTGATTTGATAAAGATATCTAAGATTTTTTGAAAAACTAATTACAAGTAGTTTAAGTTTCTCTGTTTTAATAGTATTTGTAGTTAAAAGAATAATAATTTGAAATTTATTTTAAAAAGAATTTAATCTTATTATTTTTTACAAAATAATAAATAATAAAATTAATTATTATTTACTTATCTGTTTTAAACTTAAAGTTAGAGCAGATACAGTAGTGGTCATAAGTATTCAACCGCCTCTAACTCTAGCTATAAGTAAATAAATTCAAAATTTTTTATTTAAAAATACATAACCAACTAACTAAAATTAATACATTGTGTAGTCACCATCTGACTCTATAAGTGCAGCTATACGCCT
>CAJVPP010000734.1:0-26966 GCA_910592005.1 Funneliformis mosseae
ATACTATAATTTGTTCAGATTTATTATTAACTTATTTTTTATTTTTTTTTGAGTTTCCTCCCTTTCTATTGCAAAGGTCTCAAATTGAATCTGATTTGAAAATCCTAAAATGGAAGATCAATATGATGATTATAACAATAAATTCTGACCTTTAATCAGAACTTTGTTTATTTATTTTTCTGAGCTATCGCATTATAAAATATTAGTTTTGAAGTAAGAAAGACAATGGCAAACTATTTCACAATTGTAGAATAAGAGTATACACAAAGAAACTGAAATTAATAAGATTACAAAAATTCTTCTTTCTACTATATATAATAATATTAAAAAAATAAAGAAAAGTAATATAGTAAGTTGAAAAGGGAAGTAAGTATTCAAGAAAAATCACTAGCAAATTTTCTAATTTCCTTAGACAAAGTATTTGAAGAGATATGTCAATTCCAACAAGAACTCTGACTAAAAAATTAAACTGAATGGGTCTTGAAATATCTTATATAACTGTTTCAAAGCATTTAATCATATATGGTTATAAAAAATTTCTTTTAAGGGTAACTCTAATGCTTACTGATATCTACAAACAAAAACTTGTTAAGTAAGCATAAAAGTATATTAATGATAATTGAAATACAACACTTTTTTGGATTAAACATCCTTCTAACTTTTCTGGAATACTGTAAAGCATTAGTATAAGAAAGTTTGTCCAATTCACCTTATGTTAAAAACAGATCAAAAATTTTTGCATAAGGCAGATTTTATGTAATAGGCAAAACAAGTTTGTTTTGCTTTCACTGAATAATGAATGCAAAATTTTATATTAAAATCCTTAAAAATCATATTTCAGAAATTGATGCAATGCTTAATAATAACTGAAGACTTCAGCAAAACAATGACCTAAAGCATATGAGTCATTTTACTAAAGAATTTCTCTATAATAATATTCCAGAAGTCATGAATTAGCTCTCAAATAGTCCTAACTTAAATCTGATCAAAAACTTATAGGTGATTGTTAAAGGAATATAGAATGCCAAATGCTAAAAAATCTTAATGAATTAGAAAGATTTATAACAAAAGAATGGAGAGTAATTCCAGAAACTATGTTAACAAATTTAGTAGGTTCTATAAAATAACATTGCAAGCTTATTATTGAAAATAATGAAGAACGAATCTCCTATTAATTTATATTAGCAAAAAGAGCTGATTTTCAGCTTTTAAATAAAAAAAATTTTTATATATTTTTATATGCTTAATGTTAAGTTATAAGCTTTTTTTTAATTTCAGTTTTTTCTTAATACATTATATATCTAATTAATTTGAATAGATCTGATTAATTAAAGGTGAAAATGCTAAATATATAAAAGCATAAGCTATATCAAATCTTGAAAATTATATATTATTTTCTCTTGTTTAGATTTAAAATTTTATAAGGATAAAATTAATCAGCTGTTATTACAAATATTAAAATTAACAAAGTTAAAATTTTCATAAAAAATATTTATTTTATAGTCAACTTTTAATATAGCGAACTCTTGATATAATGAATTTTTTGAACAAATATAATAAAAATACTCTTGTTATAGCAAATTTGACTAATAAAATCTCTTAAAATCTTCACTATAGCTTTATAGTGAAGTTGAGGTCTAGGACATAGAATTCATCATAATAAGAGTTGATTATACATATATTAGGTAAAATAGTATATTTATTGAATATATTAAAACTATTATACCAAATATTGCTAATAATTATATTTATTAAGCCTAATGTTTTTTTAAGAAATTAGTTTTTTACTAATAACATAAATATTAGACTTCAAAATATTATTGCAATTATTATACATCTTAACTTTTATTATTATGTATAGTATTTATCTTTTCATTTATATAATTACATATTCCTAATATTATATTAGTATATTAGAAATTTGTCTAAAATGATTACCATTACAAGAACTAATAAATGAGTTGCAAAATCAAAAAATTTATATATACAGATTTTTAAATAAGATTAAATTCTTATTAGCGAGTAATTGAATAATAAAAAAGTTTAAATTATATAATAAAAGATGGCAGAAAACACATTAAAAAAGATTTATGCTATTTTAGAAAAATGTTTTTAGTTAAAAATGTTGATAAAAATCTATCAGATGATTGCTTAAGATATATAAGATTTATTAAATTTAAAACACAAGAAGAGGAAATTGAAAATATGAATATATCAAAAGTAATGATTATACTAAACCTATTATGCAGTATAATTATGCAAAAAAAGTGCTAAAATAATATTCAATAAAGGTTAATTGTAATATATATATATATTTTATATATTATTAACATTAAAAATTTATTCTAAAAAATGATTAATTATTACATTTAATTTCATATAGATCATATTAAAGAAGATTTTATATTATATTATCAAAATTAATTGATATATTACATTAGAAATTAAACTGATTTATTTAATTTGTAAAGTTCATAAAATTTATCTGATTTATCTGATTTATTTGATTGTTTATTTTATTAAATTCTTTACATATTTATTATTTTTATTATAATTATTATTTTATTATTTCTTTTTTATTATTATTATTATTTATCTTATATTTTATATCTTTATTTTACTATCTTTTATTATTATTATATATATTAAACTACATTAAATTACTGAATTTTTTTTAATACATTAAAATTATATATAAATTATTATTTTAGTTATCAATTAAATATAATTTTTGTGTAATAAATAATCAACAATAAAAATTATGCTAAAATAATCCACAGATATTATATTTATTATAAAATAAAATTTATATTTTAACAGACTAATATTTAGTGTATCTATCTTTAGCCTTAATTATCATATTAACACGATTAGATAAGCTTAAAATTAAGTTATATACCATCTCTATACTAATTTTTCTCTATTCCTCTTAAATTTATTAATTTCTGTTTACATTTAGGTAAAGGCTTTCTTTTTCTAACTTATTAATCTAAATGATTTCACAGGTTCTTAATTAAGTTAAGATCAGAATTTTGTGTAATTTAATCTAAGATTGGAATATTATGTGTTTTCATCTACCAAATACTATAATTTGATGTATGATATGAAGTTCCATTTTGCTAAAAAATAGAGTTAGAATAGTTACTAATTTATAGTATAAAGTAGTTAGCAAGAATATTGATATATGCATCAGGATCTATACTTTCTTTTATTATAACTAAAGTTCTAACCCTATACTAATCAAAACAACTCTAAAATATCACTAAATTATCACTAAATTTAACTATAAGTAAGATACAATTTTTATTATAAGCTTTTCCAAGGCTTCTCTAAACTCTTATTTTTTTATCTGATTCAAAAAGAACAAATCTAGACTTATCAGACCATTATATTTTTCCATTCATTACCCCAGTTTCATTTCTCTCTACTTTATTTTAACCTATCCTTTTATTATTTTTGGGTTAAAAGGGATTTCTTACAAGTGATATAACTACTGAGACTTTCATCATAAAGGTATTTTCTAACAGTAATATTATGCAATGTGATATCAAGACTAAAGTTTAATCTACTTATTATATTATTAAGAGGAGTGAACTGATTATTTTGAATGATATATTATAAGGTCTATTTATCATGATGATTAAGTATTTTAAGATAATCAAGACACTTTTCAAATATTGTAAAACCTGTTTTTTATATCTTTTTATAATATTATTGACAGTGCTAGTAAGAATACTAAGCTGAATTAAAATAACCATTTACTTAGTATCACTTAGATATACACTGATAATTCTTTTACGTTAAATTTTAGATAACTTGTTTTTATATATTTCTATTTTGTAGAAGATAAAGAATATATATATATATTTTTTATTATTTTTATGTACATTAAAGAGAAATTACAAATTTATTACGAATGCGATAAATCATATGATTATAAATCTGGTAATTTAATATAAGTTAGTATAGTTAAAGTTTATTAAAATAGTTAGTTTATTGCATAGCAAGTAGTTAGCTATAGTAAATTAATTTTATATAAATAGAATAACTTTTGTTTAAGTTGTAAATTAACTTATTTGTAAGTTTTATACAAGTTTCATATTATAAATAAAAGAATCAATTTAAATTTACACAAATTTATTTTTCCCTTCAATATTGTTTTTCATTTAAGATTTGTTATAATATCCTATACTAACTTACTATTAAGCTTATTATTATAAATTTAACTAATATATCTTAAATTTTAAAATATAATAAATTACTAAATTGATTCAAGTATAATAGATATCTGTAAGATTTAGAGAAAATTCTAAGATTAGAAACTTCAATATATAGAATTAATTATTACAACCTTTTGACTTAAACATTAAGATAACTGAAAATAAACTAGTAACAATACTAATAATATAGTTATTTTAGATGAAATTTGATAAAGCGTTAAATAAAGTAAAAAATTTTATTATAAAGTTTTTTTTTAAAATTATCATTAAAAATGTTAGAATTTATATTATGTGTTATATATATTTTTATTATGTTTAAATAATTTTAAAAGAGTTTAAATTATTTTATCAGAAATAAGATTTTATTTTAATTATTATTAAAAATTTTTATGTTTATTTTATTTATTTTTTTATTTTTATTTATAAATAATAGTAAGTATTATATTACTTTTAAAAAAACTTTTTTATATTATAAATAATTAAATATTTTAAAATAGTTATGTTTAATATTTCAAGACCTTTTTAATAATTTTTTTAATTAAATTTCAAATATCTCTTTAGATAAATTAGCTAAGAGATTTTAAAAAATTATTAATAATCTTATTTAAATACTATTACCTTTTGCATAATTTACTAAACCATTTTTTCAATTTTTTATATTATTATAAATGATGAAAAATAAAATATTTATATATTATAAATTTCATTATCTTTGAATATACTTTTATTTTACAAATATAATTTAATTATTATATAAAAAAGAATTTAATAATTAATATTATAAAAATGATAATAATTATTTAGAAGTTATTAAATTTTTTATAACTTTTATATCATATATGATATTTATTTTTCTATATGATATATTATCTTAATTATTTTTATTTTTATTTAATATATATATATTATTTGTTATATTTATTATATTTATTTTTTTATTTCTTCAATAATTATATATATTCAATTTTATATAAATATAAACATAATCTTTAGCTAATAGAGTAGTATTTTAATAATTATTTTTTAAATAATTTATTTTAATTTTCTTAAGATATTTGTATAATATAAAGCATTAATTGAAATAATACTCATTTGTTTATATTATTAAATAAATTGTCTATCATTGATATTATCTCTAAACTAATTATAAAATTAATATTCTGCTTATTATTTGATAAAATTACATATATTTATCACTTATAGTAGCAGTCATAAGTATCTGACCTTTAAAGTTAATTAATAACATCCATTAAAAATTTTTAAAATTCAAGTACAATACTAATATTGATCACGCATAAAATTATAAGCTTATATAACATATAAATAAAAAATTAGATGATCAATGAATTTTACATGTAAAGTACTAATATTTTTTAATAAATTAAACAAAATAGTTTTTTTTATATAATTTTAATAATGATTGAAATGAAATTTCAAAAATATAGCTACTTTATATCTATTATAATAAAATTATAATGTTTATTATATTTAAAAATATTATTTAAATAAAGATTTTAATAATAAACAAAAGTTATAATATTTGCTAAAATGTTCATATTATAGTGATTTTTAGATTTACGATTTGATAAACTAATTTTCTTTCAGCAAAAATCTAATATTAATTTTATATATAATTTATATAAAAGTGACTTTTTGGCTTATATTTGTGAATATTTTAAAAAAGATAACTTATAGTAAATTTGACAAAAAGTTAATAAATACAAACATTATTCAAAAATTAAAAGGAAGAATATAGTATTATTAAAGTTTTCTAATTAATTGTGTAATCTATCTAAAATTCTATAAAAAATATGTAATAATTCCTAAATAATTAATATATTAAAAATAAATTCTATATATTTAAGGAGTTTAGGTGTTAAATAATAAAAAATGAAATTATTTATATAAAAAAATGTCATTTTTTTTAAAATAAAAAATCTACCAATCATCTAACTTCTAAATTATACATGATACAATCTATAATTTTACATGTTAATTTATAAAATCACATAAAATTATAATTATTTTCTTTTTAAATGATAGCCTTACAAAAAAATTGAATTGAAAATTTTCTTTTATAAAATATGTATAATATAAATTTTTATAAAAGATAATTTATATAATAATCATATTAAATAATTTCTAAGAAAATCAGGTTTTGGGAAATTTTTTGACTAAAATTAAGAATTTTTTGCATTTTATTTAATAATATCAAAAATTAAAATGCAATAAAAATCTTAATTTTGTTAAAAAATTTCTGAAATCTGATTTTCTTAGCAATTAATCCATATATTATATAAATAGTAATTCTGATTAAAATTATATTTTAATTAAAATTATTAAAATTATAATATGGTTTTGATTATTAAATTATTAATAAAAAAACATGATATGTATATTAAGAATTATACAATGATAATAATTATAGTAAATATAGAGGCAATTTATTATTATTAAAATCTATTTTGCAAAATCTATGATTATAAAAAAAGATGTGTTTATATAGGAGATGATTATATAGAGGTTCAACTTTTTTAATAAAATTAAAAATAAAATAAAATAAAATAATAAAATTATTAAGCATAATTAAATTATAAAAAAATATTAAAGAATATATATGTAAAAAAATACATGTAAAAAACGAATAAGAAAATACGTATTTATTGCAAAAAGTCGCGTCATATAATACAGACGCATTTTTTATTAATTATCACTAGATTTTCACATAATTCTTTATCACATTTCCGGTCAAGAAAATAATATTTTTTCATACATAATCATGCATATATAGATCGGGTCAAGAAAGTAACACGAGGAGGGTCAAGAAGGTAATTTTTGCGACAACGGGATACCTCGTATAACCTTATACCTGTACATATATAGTCATTCACTTCGTTCCGGACTAACAAGAAAGAATTTCATTAAACCATTCTTGAAATAAATTTTCAAAAGCACGATTCGATTTTTTGACATTTTGATTGCTTATATCCGAATTTTTGCAAACATATAAAGGCTGGTGTAACTATGTAATAATTTGGGCAAACAAACAATATGCTTGTAATAAAAAACGTAATAACCTGATTTGTTACACAAATCATTTAAAAATTCCTTTTTTTTCTGGAATGGTAATAAGAATAATGGTTTCAAAAAATGAGCAAAAGGTGTTTGTAACAAATGTGATGATACTAATAGTGATTTTAACTGGTGTACACGTTGTGATTGTGCGCAACTTATTAAAAATTTTGAAAATTGGACAATGAAAACAATGAATTAGACGAATTTATTCGATACACACAATCTACGGCAAAATCTTATGTGTCTTATTTAGAATGGATACCTTACCAATGTAAAATATAAAACAAATTGGATCTGAATGTTTAAGTACAGTTTATTCGGCAGTTTGGAAAGAAGGAGAAAGAATAGGGATGGTGAAGAAAACAAACAACATAAACGAAGCCAACCAATTCCAGTTGCTTTTAAAACGCCACATAAAGATGGATTTGAGACAACAATGAATATAGTAAGTAAATTTAAAGATTCCTAAATTGAATTAGATTAAATATTAAATGGTTCTTTGGTTTTTCTTTTTAATATCAGTTAACGCGCTATCGTAAATATATGAGTGATAATAAAGCATTTTATTAGAAATTATGGAGTAACAAAAGGTTCAAAAAGTAATGATTTTATCATTGTAATGCAATATGCAAGTGATAGAGGGCTTGAATAAGAAACATGAAATAAAATATTCTTCGTTATATTTACAGACCATAACGATTTACATATTGGTAATGTCTTTTATACATGATAATTGGGCTTATTTCGGTCAATTATATTGGGCAAGTTCAAAAAAAGAATTAAATGAATATGAATATATAATAAACAAATCAAAAGATATTAGAAAGTTTGGTAGATTTATGATTAATTTCTGGAATTTCAAAAGTTCCGAAACTTTTCAAAAATTAATTGATAGTTGTTTGAATAAAGATTTAATGATCGTATTGATACTTTATATTTTAATAGATGGTGTGAAAATCCTCAATATGCGCATTTTAAAATAAAAAGGGAGGAATCTGCTGAATAAAATAAAAATTACTTTAAATCTTTTTGATGTAACAATGGTGTTTACGCCGATCATTTTGTTAAAGAAATTACTATGTCGTGAATCAAACATTATTTGGTACGGATCGACAATTAGTTTGTGTGACTCTGCCATACATTTATATGTCATTGCTCGGATCAAATTATTAAAAATTTCTCCCTTTCAAAAACCCATTTCTTAATCATCCGAACAAGTCACAATGTGGCAAATCCGGAATAAAACCATGTTCCAACATACGCCTGTTCTTGCAACGGAAACTCTAATACAAATTTTCAAAGATTTAGATATTTATAGCTTACGTTCTTGTGCACTTGTCAATCGATACTGGTGTCAGATTGCGATTCCAATGTTATGGGTAGAGCCATTTGAAAACATATATGAAGAAACTTTTCCTTCACCAGGAGGAAATTATCATAAAGAGGTTTATGTATCGAAATCCATCAAAAATTTATCCTCTCTAACTGACACTTATATTAATTGTTTGTCAGAAGGATCCAAAGTCAAATTAACGAATGCTGGAATTGTAGGATTTTATAAAACAAAACATCCGAGTTATGATTATCCCGCTTTCTTGAAAAATTTGGACATCATTTGTTTATTCTTGGGATGTCGCGCATGGTTAAGCGTGAGATTTAAATTTAAACTTGTAACTTCAGTTGAGCGTAGTTTACTTTTGTATCAAATCAGGTTAATTTTCTTTGAATTGTGTAAACTTTTCATGAGTCGATGTGAAGATGTCAAGAAATTATATTTGATAAATAAGAAATTCTCAAAGGAATTGGAATGTGCGGAAAAATGTAATGAAAATTGTTTAAAATTTTGTTTGATTAACAATGTCATCAATCCAATCATCAATCAATTACCGGATTTACCTGGCGCATCAAAATGTTTAGCTAATCTAGAATGCTTGGGAACAAATTGTAATACACCTACAGAATTTATTCAAAAGATTTCGTTTTTCTGTAAGGAAATAAAAAATTTGATCTTTACTCCCGGATTTAGATTATCAATCCTTTCCTCACAAAATTGTTTAAAATATTTAATCCTTCAGGGACATTTTTACAATTATTATCCTGGAATAAAAGATATCTTTGAAAGAGCTTTTAAAAATCTTGAATGGCTTACAATTAATGGAAGAGACGCGTTACCGATTAAAAATGTTGATTCCTTTGAGAACCTTGTTAGTTTGGAAGTTGTCAATAAAGATCAAAGTTATAATCAAAGTTATAATTCTTTTAGGACTTTAGCAGACATGAACTTTCCAAAATTACAATACCTTTACGTTGACATCGGACCATCATGTTTCTCATATTTTTACCTTTTATCGATAATCATTTCAAAAACAACGAATTTACGAAAACTTGATTTACATTGGGGTCATCAAGATGTTAGCAATTTTGCAACTTTAACGTTAAGCATCGCAAATCATTGTCCAAATCTTATCATCTTGAAAATGTATTGGGTTAATGAATATAGAGAATCCATTAATGATTTATTAAGAATTTTTAAATATTGTGATAAATTAGAATATTTTGGAATCCTCAATAATGGAATATTTGACGAAGATTCTTATTTACCTTTGTTAGGAGATCATTTGCCACCAAACTTAAGGGTGTTAAAACATTGTTGTGTACCCGTTGATTATCCCGCCGAACCGCTTGAATCGTTCTTTAAGAATGCGTCAAGGAGGCTGAACGTTCCATTGATGATCGATTTAAATTCTTTTATAACTCATGAGCATTCAAAGATCGCGCAAGAATATTTCTTGAATGGGTTAATTAATCCCTCTTTTACAAAATTTGATTATGAGAGAAGGCTTGAATATTATTCGTGCAACATGAGGTATTTACAGTAGATGATTATCCTTTTTGTGAATTTGATTTATTTATTCATCCCTAATAATTTTTAAAAATATTCTAGGTATATTTAAGAAAAATTGTTTAGAATGTGCATATTATTTGGGTTAGATATTATAAGGAATTAATTGTAAAATGTAATTAAAATAATCATCTGATGATTTAAGTATTTCATGTAACATCTTAAGTTCATAATATTGACGTTAACATCGCAAAACTTGTAACTATTTATAATTAATTTAATTAAGCAACTATAAGTTTTGTAAACGTGTTTGCTTAGCAGGGTTGTTTGATTAGGATTCACTGATATAATGATCAAATCTTTTGTTAGATGTAATAAAGTTCATTTGTTTCTTAGAACGTCAAACAAAGTTAATGAAATAACTGATTCAAGGAATGTTGAAATCCATCTATTGGATCATGATTCCATCGTTCAGATTTTTGATCCTTTTTCAAAAGGAAACCGCTAGTTAACTTATACAGACGACATGGCCGAGTGGTTAAGGCGTCAGACTTGAAATCTGATTCCCTTGTGGAGCGCAGGTTCAAATCCTGCTGTCGTCGAACGACAAGCATCAAAATTTTATTTATTTTTGTAACTTTAGTATCAATGATACGATGCGATCAATATTCGAAATGATCGAAACCTCGAAATGATTAATCTAATAAATTTCATCATCAAAATAAAGATTGATATTTTTAAATGATAGTTATATACTTATGATCATTATCTAATGATGGTAACTTGACTGGCTATCTTGATCAATTATTTTTTTAATAATTTGAGCAGGTTCGAAAGAAGATTTAAATGAATATGTATTTATTGATGGATTGGATGCACTTGAATCAGACTGCATGCACATCTGAAATCCATAATTGTCCAATGGGACGGTTCATCCCAGATACAATATCTGTACTACTGATGATAATGATGAAAATGACATTGGTGATGTTTAAGACAATAAAAGTTTCAACTTCTTTAGCTAACAGTGAAATTGAAGTCAACTTCAACCCATAAATTAGGGCGAGTGAAATCTTTCTCTGTGTTGAAATTTTAGGAGTTGATATTGTTTGTAGAATAATAATATATCATGAGTCTTGTAAACTTGTAAAATGAATCACCAATTCCTGAACAGTTACATTAATATTCAAAAACTTAGAAACGTGTAAAGAAAACCTATTATTGGTTAATAGAACGGGTTTACGACGATATCCCGACACACAGAATCCCGACTTCAAAATCACGACATACTAAAATCCCGATAGTCCATAATCCCGAATGGACATAATCCCGACTGTCAAAATCCCGAAACCTAACCCTAACCCCATTTTAACCCTAATTCAACACAATAAAAAAATAAAACCTAATACTAACCCTAATATTGATCCTAATCCTGACCTAATCCTAATACTAAACCTAATCAGTTTAATATATTTCAATAATTGCATTTAAAAATGTATCGGTACTGCGCCACGGTCTTGATTTAAAAAATATAGGTCGGGATTTTGAACAGTCGGGATTATGTCTTAAAAGACCATCAGGATTATGGACTATCGGGATTTTAGTATGTCGGGATTTCGGAGTCGGATTCTGGACTGTCGGGATTCCGGGTGTCGGGAAATTTGTGGGAACATGAGCCATTTCGGAAAAAGTAAACTAAATAGTTAATATACCAAATATTTTCTTTTGCAGCACCAACTCATTTTATGCCCTAAACTTCTATTGCAATTGCAAAAATAAAACTACATGTATAAATAATGTTATTCTTATTTGCGAAAATGTAAACAAAAAATTTTATTTTTCTATTAAAAATATCGCATGCACACAGAGGCTACTAATCTTGATTTACTCTATTTGTGCTAGAGAGGAAACTCTAAATGTTATCTGTAAAGCTAATGGAGAACATAATGGAAGAAATATTCACGTCATTAATTAATTTATAAGGTATTCGTATCTCGGCGTCTGATTTTTATCTCCAGACTTGGAAGTTATGTAAATATTATTCATTATTATCTTAGAGATTTTGTATATTACCTTATTTATAAAACCTCCAGAAGTATCACAGTTTTAATTGCGATTGAAATGGGATTACTTCGTTATCTTTGGGCATAAATCGCCATTAAGGTTAATTATGTATTAGGCGTCCCTCAAACTAAAATTCCTTCTTTTACTTTTTACTTTATATAATGAGCAGAAAGATCAATACTTATTATTAAAATATCTAAATTTTAAGTTTAGTAAATTATCCTTGGAACTATTTCATCAATTACAGCCAACCCCTTGTCGGTAGGTCTCAACCCACCATCCTGCACTTCTTCTCTAAAATCATTTAACATCCATTCATTATTATCATATCTAACGGTCCTATTCTCCCAAATTAAGAAACCGTCTTTAATAAATGAATTTATTTGTTCCATATTTAAATACTATTATTTATTTATTTATTTTTAAAAAAAAAACTTTAAAATCAAGTTTATATTGTTCAATTTATCAGGATGAATCAAATTTATAATGTTACCTTTTCTAATTCTTGATTTGATGAATATTTCCTAAATCTAGCTCTTGGTATTCCAATTTTGGTGCGTAAACCAAATAACACAAGTTCCTAATATAAATCAACGCCATTAAAGAAGGTATAAGACTTTATTTATTATGATTACTTATTTTACTACTTACCTTCTTAACATCTTCCAAGTTCATTTGTTCATACTTTGCAATACTAATACAAATGAAATGATTTTTTTTTATTGACAAGCAACTAAGTAATTAAAAGTGATAACAAAAACAATATCAATAATTCACTTGCCCTTCTCCAGTTTCTTCACACTGTGACATCCATTCTTCTGGATACAATCTCTAAAACCACAAAACATATGAGATAAAAAATCCCACATAACCAAAGAATCAAAATTACATATCTAAAATATCTAACAAACTCTTATTGTTCTAAACCTCATTCCGGTTTCTGAATCTGTTAGTCTTCCATGAGCTCCAGGGCCGATTCCTATTATGTATATATACAAGTAAATTTTAACAAAATAATGCATAATACATTCATGAAAAGCAATTCGTCTCACCTAAATAATCTAAACCGCTCCAATAACCATAATTATGCCTGCTATATTTCTCATTTCTTTGAAAATTTGATACTTCATATTGTTGAAATCCATATCGTTTTGTAATTTCAAGTGTAGTATCATATAAATTTGCCATATGATCAGGTGACGGTTTCTTAAATTTTCCTTTAATAAAATCTTTATATAACCTATAAAATAAATTAAAAAGAATTAAAATACTTAAGTATTATGCCAAGCGAATAACAACTTACGGTGTTCCTTTCTTGATTGTAAGTTCATATAAAGAAATATGATTTGATGCTATTTCCAAAGCGGTCTTAAAAAAAAAATAAATAAATAAATTCAAAGTTGAAAGATTTAACCAAGGAAATTAATTAATTACCATTAATTCAGCTTTCCAATCTTCAACAGTTTGTCCTTCTCTGCCAAATATTAAATCAAAAGTAACATTTTCTCCAAAAATTTTTTGTGATTCTTTTAATGCGTCAATAGCTTCTCTTGACGTATGATCTCTACCTAACCTCTTTAATTCCGAATCATTAAGAGATTGTAATCCAAGTGACAATCTGTTTATTCCTATTGCATGAAATTCTTGTAACTTTTTTGTTTCCGTTGACTATAAAACAAAGGTTAAGATAAGATTAAATCATAAGAAAGCTTCGGTCTATATACTAAAGTAATTCGGAATCGATTGTACCGTTGGATTTCCCTTTGCGTGAATTTTAGGACGTGATTATTAAATGTAAATAGAAATTGCATAATAGTAAAATATTTGATATTCGATACCTCCATTGTTATTTCAACATTGGAAGGCAATGTGAATTCTTTAGCAATTGTATTTAAAACGGCTTTAAAAGTAGATGGCTATAAATAATTGAATAAAATTTGTAAGTGAAAAATAATTAAAAAAAGAAAAATTAATATCTTAACACATCTTACCAACGCCAGACCTAAAATTACCGATATAGAATGAATGAGCTTTACATTTGTCCTTTTTTTTTTAAAAAAAAAAAATACTGCAAATAAAAAAAAGAACCTTACTTGGTGTACCTCCTAAAATAATTATCGAATCTTGCACAGTAAATTAAAAGGTAACACATTAAAAAAGAATACAAATTATTACCTCCAAAATAAACACTATGAATAATCCTTCCTTTCATATCATATTTTTGTACATAATGATTTATCTCGGAAATTAAGGTTTTTTTCATTCGTTCATGGTCAGGTCTCGGATTTATGTATTTATTAAAGTTACAGTAAGTACATTTACTAATAGAGCAAGTAAAAAGTTAAAAATATATATAAGAATATAAATGTGAAAGATTAAAATTAAGAGCAAGTTACCTTTTACAATATGGCCAATGAAGGTATATCATTAATGGTTGTTTCAAAAGATCATTTGATTTATTTGATGGATTGGAATTGAAGACTAAAAAAAAAAAGAAATGTTATATGTTCAAGCTAGGTGAATGTATATTATTAAAATTATAATCACCTGTTAAAGAATTACCAAAACTTCTTTTTAAAAGGGACCCCCAAAAAATATTTGGTCCTAGTTTGAATGTAGAAAACATAATTCAGAGATGATCCAAAAAAAAAAAATTTTTTGTTAAATTTTAGACTTTTTATGGACGCATTAAAATATTATCGATCAGCGTTTAAAAAATGATCTCTAAATAAAAGTTACTAGTTCTGTTTTTCATCACATTCAGCCACTCTTTGAAAGAAAGTTTAAAACACTTTTTCAAATATTTCTTTTGTTTAGAATATTTAAGCATTCAGCAAGGTGGAATCAAGCAGACAAACAATGAATGCTAAGAAACCTATGAATTAATTCTAAACTAATATTTTATATGCAATACAATTTTTGCTAATCAATGCAAAAAAAAAAAAATTTCTTGAATTGTCAAATCTAGACGGGTTAAAATTTGATAAGGAAGAGTAACTCTAGTTGAATCGGAATTCGCGAAAATGTTTCATATCTAGAGCATCGATAAATTGACACGAACAAAAAGTAAAAAATACTTATGATGGCAATAGACTCCTCATTGACACATTCATTTTATTGCTGTGAATATATTCTTCTAAATCAATATTCATATAATCTTCGTCGCTTCGAGCTTCACCACTTACTGCTTTATCACTTTTGGCTTAATTATTTCTTTATAGATTTCATCTTCTGTAATACATTTACTAAATATCAATATTATCTATTGAATTCATCGTTTAACCATTTTAATATAACATTTCGCAAACAATTATGTTTCGTGATGCTAGAACATGTACTTGGGAAGAGTTACTTTCATAATTTCTAGCAACTGGTATGTATGTGTATGTTTAACATCATGCCTTGTGACCAAACGCTTTTTATATATGACTATGAGAACTGAAATTGCTACTACTACTATTTTAAACGGCAATACACTTTACTGGAACTGACATATGGAGCTTCGTCGCTATAAATGTATAAATAAAACGTGCATTTCCATTGACGAAAAGAGATATCTCTGTAAATATCGCTTCCTAAATATCGCTTTCTGAAAATTTACCATGATTTAAATGTGGGTCTTATTAACAACTCTTTAAGAATTTATGAATATCATAATTTTTATATTCGCAATGAAATCTTACTAAGGTAATAAAATTAAATAAAAAGAGTCGGAGAACAACATTATAGCACTAATAAATTTTAAAAAAAACTCTTTAATAATGGTAATTACCTTTTATAGTCTTAATATACGATCGAACCATCAGAGCTTGTTGAATTAATAATATACTAGAATTAAGCATAATGCGAATGATCACAATGAGAAAAAAGATAGTGCTATTTACACCATTTTGTGTGATTTTGTAGTCTATTTATGACATTTTGTGTTTTTACCGTACGAATTATCGAACCAAAGAAAAACCTAATTTTTTTTTTTGTTTTGACACACTGGCGCGAGTTCTCTTCATGTTGCCAAAAATTTGCATTTATCACAAAATTTTGTGATTTATGCGATACGCCAACACTTTTTTCACCCCATGTGATTTTTTGGCCGGCATTACTGAAATTAATGGAAAAAACGGAGGGTGTGACACGGGGTGACAGATCACGTGTGTTGCGAAATTTTGAAAAAAAAAAAATTTAAATTTTTTAAAGCCCCAAAGCTATTATTGTTTCCTATAACTTTTAAGGATATGGAAAAATATGGATTATGTATTCGTTGTTTAAAACCAAAAAGCTTTTATGACTGGTGTCCTAGATGTGATTGTCAGCAATTGATTGATGAATTTTCGAATTGGACTAGCGGAAATAATGACATTGATAAATTTATTCAAGATACTCAAAGAAATGCCACCTCCTATGCTTCATATTTAGAATGGATCCCTTATGAAAGGTTCGAGAATGTCAAATTTCTTGGAGAAGGTGGATTCGGAAGAGTCTATATTGCAAATTGGAAGGATGGAGAGAGAATGGATAATTTTTGGGATGAAGATACTAATAATACCAAAAGGCAACGCAGTAATCCCATTCCAGTTGTAATAAAAGTTGTAAACGGTTTTGATTCTGAAACTTTTATAAATGAGGTAAATATACAAAATTAATACTAGTTTTAAGATAATTATTGATATTTTCATTTGAATTTAATATTTGAATCATTCATTTTTCTGTTTCAATAAAAAGCTAAAATTTCAACATCAATTTATGACAAGTGGTAGAAGATTCCTTAGATTGTACGGCGTTACTCAGAAGACGGATACAAAAGAATATGGTATTGTAACTCCAAATGCGGCTGATGGCAATTTAAGAGATTATTTGAAAAAAAATAAAATTTCATGGCAAGAAAAAACCAATTTCTTGGATTATATTGTTAATGATCTTGCTATAATTCATAAATTAGGAATGGCTCATTGTGATGTACATTCTGGGAATATATTAATAAATGGAAATTTGGCATATCTTATTGATTTTGGATTATGTAAAAAGGTACCAATCGAATCAAAAAACGTATCTGGGGTCTTGCCATATGTTGCTTCTGAAGTTTTAAAAGGAGAAACATATACTCAATCTTCAGATATTTATAGTTTAGGTATGATAATGTTTGAACTTGGAACCGGATTCGCTCCATACTATGATAGGGGACATGACATATCTCTAGCGATAGAAATTAGTCAAGGATTACGACCTGAAATTACTCGAGAAATCCCACCGGCTTATGAAAAAGTAATGAAAAGTTGTTGGGATCAAGTTCCATTCAAGCGTCCTGATATTAAAAAATTACAAGTAATTTTTCAAAGATGGAGACAAAATCCTCCACATTATATTTTGGATCAATTTGAAAATTCAAAATATCATACCGAAAATAATAATGATGCAAATGAAGATAGCATTAGTCAAATCATTTATATTAGTCGTCCTTTGTCTTAACTACTAAATCGTTTTGGTAATAAAATCATTACACATGGTCGGTTTTATATATTGTCTATTTCTTGTTCTTTAGACTTGGATGAATAGTTAATTGGTTTATTTGAAACGGAAGCTTGGTCTTGTACGAATTACAAGACTTACTTTAATTATGTATTATAGTTTGTTAAAATTATAAAATAATAATTTTATTTACTAATAAAGGAAACTTGTAATTGATTTATCGCTCATCCAATCAGAGATTAATCGATGTCAGACGAGGTGGTAAATTTCAGTACAACACACTAATTGGTTTAAAGAAAATTTCGGTGCTTCATAACAGCTTTAGCGACTGCTTCAAATTTAATATCATGTTGTTCTTGAATGTCCAATCAAATTGCATGTGGAATTGAATTTAATAAAGCTTGGAAATGCCAAAAGGGAATAAAGTTAAATCTATTAATTAAAATTTCTTACAAAGGCAGAGTTCGATCTTTTAAAAGTTTTATATGACTACTCAGTCATAGTTAATTCTTTAAGAGAACGCTTAAGCGATAATTATGGATTACTAGTATGACACGAGCGGATTTCCTCTAGAAGAGACTTTTGATAAAATAATGAAAAGTGTCGGGATAATTAACCATTAATCCTGATATTACAAAATTACTGGCTATATTTTTCAAAGGTGGAGACAAAATCAATCCTTCACATTATCGCCTAGGGCAATTAGCAGGACAGGATAAGTATTTAACATTGTTATAATGATTAATATTGGATATTATTAAATTTAATATGATAAAATAAACACAATATATATATAATAATACATCATTTATATAGGTAAAATAACTTATTTACAATAATATATAATTAATATTAAATGTAAAACATGAATCTAAACAAATAAATAAAGCGTCATCGTTAATAACTTATTAAACTAAAGAAATACATTTCCGTTTACACATCTCAAATGCTTTGGGCTGTTCTCTTAAAGCAGCTAATCTTAAATATCTTATTCCTTTTTCTTCATCTTTTTGTACACCAAGACCATTATAATATAAATTACCAATATTATACATGGCAGTGGGATTACCACCATCTGCAGATAATTGAAAATATTCGATCGCTTGTGATATACTTTTCCTTACACCGTCGCCAGACCATAAACAATGACCGTATCTCAGTTGGGCATCTGATAATCCATAGTCTGCGGCTTCCTTAAATAGATTGGCTGCTTCTTCTAATCTTGCCCTTTTTGCTTCTGCGTCCGATGGATCATCAATTGGGCAAAGTCCGTAATATAAATAGTACCCTTTCCAATACCTGTTTCAAAAGAAATAATAGGTAATATATCAGATAAGATATCAGCAATATATACATGTATATATAAATTACCTCGCTGTAATATCGTTAAATTCTTCAGCATGATATTTAAAACTTTCCCAGGACTTTACTTTATCGCCATCTTTCTTTTTATGTTCTAATATAGCTTCTCTAACAGTTAAAACGCTAATAGAAAGATCTTCAATAGCAAGGTCAAGCTCATCATCACTCGGTAAATCATCATCTGTCGGATATCGTGATGAATTAGGTCGTGAAGATGGTGGAGGTGCAAATTTGCTACAAAGATGATTAAGCGTCATAAACATATCTCTGAGCGGAGGACGTGCGTTTGGACTATCCTGTAATGCTAAGTAATTTGAAAATTTTGTTAAAAAAATGAAATAGTCTAACAAGTAAATAAATTATTGGTACCTTGATAAGTAACTTTAACCCACTCAGGTGGAATCGTATTACTAAATGACGGACGAATATTTTCTTGTACGATAAGATTTCTAATTTTTAATATATCCCTTTCATTACTAAAGGGTATTTTTTCCTCCGCAATTTCCCACAGTAACATACCGAAACTTTAGCAAAAGAAGTAAATTTTAGTTCATCTAATGATGCTAAAAAAAAAAAAAAATTTCCAATAAATTGTACCTGTAAATTTCACATTTAGCCGTATAAAGATTTCTATGATCTTTCAACTTTTCCGGTGCCATCCATCTAACTGTATCAATCGTAGGCATCATATTTTTAGTGGGATCATTAAATCCACGACTTAATGTAAAGTTGGCAAGTTTCGCCTGACGATGAATAGTGATGAGGATATTTTCTGAGCGAATATCGTGATGTAAGATGGCAACTGTATGTAAGAAGGTTAAACCACGAGCGATATCCACAGCTAGTTGAGTTTTTTCATGCCAATCAAGAGGCCCATAATCCTGATAAAATTCTTGCAGGTTACCGTAATCGCACCATTCAGTTACCATATAAATTGCGTTTGCATCTTGTGCGATACCGTAAAATTGAAGTATATATTGAGATTCTTTTAGTTTTTTCAAGATAACTACTTGACTAAGTATATCATTCATAAGTTTCTTTTCATCATCTCCTAAAATTTTTTCTTTAATTGCTATATCCTCGCCCATTCGAATTTTTTTATAAACCTTTGTTCCTCGTTTTACTGTCTCGTGAGGATCATGAATTTCCGTCATTTTAATCGTTGCGGATTCTAAAACATTATTATCCTCTTGTAAAACTCTTTTTTGCCATGCAATATTAAGTTGAGTGATATCATCTAACGAAGCATTAATCTCTTTCAAATCATTGACAATACCACCCTCAATTGTCTTCAAATACTAAATGCAAAAAAAAAAAAAGTTTTTTTTTTAAAAAAAAAAAAAAAAAAAAAAATAGAGAGAGAGAGAGAAACAAAGATACACATTGCACCTACTTTATTCATTTCCTTCACATCCGATATTAATACTTTATGATCTTCCTCCATTTGAATTTGATTTTGTACAGCCATAGTAAAATTTAACACGCGCATTAATCCATCAAATTCATCGGTTAAATTCGTAAATTTCTCTTCGATAGAATAAGCAGCCAAAAATCTTCTTAACCCTTTAATTTGTGATACCTCTTCAATGAATTCTTTAATTTTACCAATCACCACCACCAACTTTTGAAAATTGTTGTAATATTCCCTTGATTTAAATACATCTTCGTTTTCAAGTCTACGAATTTTTAACATGTTGACAGCAGTTTCCGCTGCTGTTGCTCTTGATAATAATGAACCACAAATCCTCTTATTATGTTCAGCCTTCTGATAAAGGTCGATAATATCTGATACTATATGCGTTATTTCCGATATTAATGGAATGAATGGTCCCAAAGAGTCGGCTATTACCGCTGCTTCTTTTGAAAATAACGCTGCAATTGCGAGGCCATTAGTCACCGAATCAGTTAAACGATCGATTGGATCAGACATTTTCTTTATATATTTACTTATGAGAAAAAAAAAAAAAACTATCGATGAAAAATTTTTCTTTTATTTCATTCGATAAGAATCTTGATATTGATTGATTGTAAAGGTTTTATAAATGGTCGAATTTATTTTAATTAAATTTTTTTTTTTTTTTTAATAAAAAAAAAGAAAGAAACAAATGTGAAAGAGAAACGAGGAAATTTCATTCATCCATTTCATTAAAAATTGTAACACAACATTTAATGTGTAACCTTATCTTTACCAAGAATGTGTGTTACATCAATCTTTATAGTAAAGAAAGGAACCTCAATTCAATTTTGGGAATTAAAAGGTATGCCGATACAAATTATAAGATAGTCAAGTCTCGACTCTCATGTGAAAAATAGCCATCATTATAAAAGATTAGACAATTGAAATTTAATTTGAAATGCATAAATTATAAAAAAATTGTACTTTCCAATTTTTTGTGTCACCATTCGTTTAGGTATTGGCAATGGCATTTGGCTTTGATGTTTGGCTTCGCGATCGTTATCAACATCGTCAAATCTTGTTTATTGGTCCAATTTCACGTGATGATCAACAAAAAAATTTTAAAATTTTCAGAGAAATCAATCAGGAAGAAAAAAAAATTTAATTATTTTAATCACAACTTAAAACAAATAAGAATCTTTTGCAATTTAAAACAAACATTATATCTATTTTACAAAATAAAATAATTAAAAATGAATTACAGAAGGCTGAGAAATCACGAAAACTATAATTAAATAACATAATTATTATTATTCAAGCTTTCTATGATCCAATTTTGAATAATTTTTAATCTTCTAAGAGAACAAATATGACTCTTTCTCATAACACTATTTACAATTTCTACGACAATTTAAAATTATATGTGCCTCCGCCTACATAAAATCCACCCTAAAATACAATGAAAGGGCTAGGAAATTGTCGATACTCTGCATTGATTTAAAATGATTATTGATAGCGGAAGTGATATATCATTTCAACAAATTAACAAAATGAGTAAGAAACTTGGCCCCCGAACATCCTGGTTTTTTTTAGCAACTTGTATACTTTGAATGGTGCGGTACACGCATACATATGGTATACGAGATCTAGTGCTCTTCTCATGCAACAATTATTGGCTTTTAGATTTTGAATTTGAGAGATTAGGCAATAATTGAATTGAAATTCATTAAATAGCTTGCATGCTTTATAATTATTAATATTAAAGAAAGATAATTTGTAAAATTCAAATATTTAAATTAGTATAAATGAATGCTCTTAAGTTGCTAATTGATTATTAAATTAAAACCGGAATATAATGAAAAAGTTTTCAATTCTGTATATCGTGGGTTCATAATATTAAATGCGTCTTATTGAAGCAAAAGACTCTTTTGGCCTTCGAGATAATGTCGATCTCACTCATGAATTATATGCCGAGAAAATTACATTACAAAAAAAAAAATTAATTTTCATTAATCAATTTTCGCCCGAAGGTTGTTCAATATTTTTTTTTTTTGTCTGGATCCTTATCATAAATAAATAAATCACAATGATAAAATTGCATGCTACATGCATTTAATTCATAGTCTTTTTTGAAACAGCAAAAGTAAAATTTTTTATTATCTAAGATTTTAGGGGTCAAAATCTTGGGTTACAAAGATCACACTAATAAGGTAATTAATTAGATTATGTTACTGGGAGACCTTTTTTTTTTTTTTATTTTTTTTTTCGCTTTTTTCCGCAAATGTATGTCTTGTACGTATCATGTAACCTTTTAGAAGAATAGAATAATTCTTTAATATTAATACAAATACTTTAAACTTTGTGATAACAACAGAAATTTATTTTTAATCTGAATATGTAGTGTACCCTTACCTAGTCTAACTAGGTAACACTCTGAAAATCTTTTTAATTAGCCCAGCTTCTTTCATCGAGCATAACCAACAGAGAAGGTAAAGGGTCAACCCATTTATTGAAGTCGGTTATTTCAATGCCTCCAGGTCTTGGTCCCAATATTATTTGATCAAAATCATAGTTCAATTCAGTGAATGAAGGAATTGTATTGTAAATTAATAAGGGAAGAATAACGAAAAGTGCGAGGGTTGTAATTTTAATCATTTTTTTTTTTCTTTTTTTTTTATCCTTAAATAACGCTTTTTCTCTGCGTTATGACAAATAAATATTTATATATTTTCTTTTGTTGAAATAATTGAGAGAAACTCAGATTATGAATAAAAAAAATTGATGTCGGAATGAATTTTCTCCTTTATATATTTTTTATTTGTAAAAAATCTTTATAATGATTTCGAAATTCTAATTTTGGCATGTAAAGAGTCATGTTTGCTTGAACTTTATTGTTTGCAGAATTTTTTTCTTTTTTTTTCGAGCAATTTATTTTTGACACTTTATTTGAACGTCGAATGATTTTTCGTGTAATTAATAGTTTTTTACACCATAACGAAATAATTATAAGATGAATTAGCTTGTAATTCATAGAATATTGAATGTACATATTTTATTGGAGGAGCAGAATACAAATATATATATACAGTATATGGATATTTTTGGACGTTAAGGAACATGTCATGTGCAAATCATATGACTGAAGTTGAAACATGATATAATAATGACCTAATGATTAATTCTTTTTCTAATTTATTTTTTTCTTAGCTTCCTACAATTCGACAAAGCCAATTATCCTCTTAAAATTATTTACATGGAAGAACAACTCAAAAAGAAAAAGCCTTTGTTGAATGAAAATGATTGTGAAGATGATGAATTTGAAATAGACGAGGATGCTTCTCGATGCTCCAACGGAATAATTAAGTCTGAGAATGAAAAAGAAATCGACATCCAAATCGACTTACATGTGTGTATGCGAGATACTGTATACGAATTCGACTCTCGCCATTGATGTAAAATTTTTGAATGTTTTAAATTTGATTTGATGCTTAGGATTTTGATATCGAATTTCAAGTCTTTGATAATATCCTGGTAATCTTTGGAAAGATGAAATCAGTTAAAAATGACGGAGAAATTGCACCTCCATTGCCACAACACAAAGGTCGTCGTTATCAATCTGTTGTTCGTCCCATTTCGCTACCCGCTAATGCGGACACCGACAAGATTCATAAGGTGTTGGAAGATGGGATTATGCATGTGAAAGTTCCAATGAACGGAAGTTCCAATCGAATAATCGTAAGCATTTTTTCTTTATTTTAAAGAAATAAAGCTTTTTTCTTTCATTCCCTAAAATAAATAATAATAATAATATTATTATTATTATAAAGGGAGCCGGATATTGCGCTTTGTGCAAATTTAGGGAATCCTTAAACAAGCATTTTCCGGGACTTTCAGAGCTGTTTCCAAAAAATTAAACTTTTATTAGTGATGGCAAAAAAAAAAAAATTGAGCGGGATTTGAAACTTTGAATTTTGACCCTCTTTTGAAAGCTAAAATATTTTGTTGCTTTATCACGTGATTAATTTATACCGTTTAAGAAATATAAAAAAATATAAACCACCCAAGGCGCCATTTTTACAAATTTGGCATTGGGATCCAAGACCTTGAATTTATAATGACGGAAAGATTTTCAATTCCGCAATTTATATAGGTAACCGTGTAACCACACTTTACTTTTTCGGGTCATTGATGTCAAAAGTGCAGTAAGCATAAGATTGCGATGATTTTATGGGAGATTCTCCCGATTTTTCTTGGAAAATCTTTTCCCTCTCCTCATTATTTTAATTTATTTATTGATTATTTTTTTTTTTTTTCTTTTTTTTTTTATATATTTTTTATTTTTATTTTTTTTATTAAAAAATTCAGATACAATGGGGTATCCTCTTCTTCCATTAGATTGTTTATTAGAAATTTTTGAAAAGATAACAGATGATAATAAATCACTTTATTCCTGTTTGTTAGTAAATAGAATATGGTGTCAAGCGGCGATGCCCATATTATGGGAAAAACCACTACATGACAGTATTTCATTCAAGTTTAATCAAGTACAATGGAAATCATTGAGTCGTACTATATTTCATTGTATACCAAATGAGAATTTAGAATACCTACGAAAAACTAATTCACTCCTGTTGAAGGATCAATTGAATGATTCATCCAATAAATTGATGTTTAATTATATCGAATTCATTCAATACCTTTCTGTTGAATCAATTCATAAATTAATCACTCATCTTTTATTTGACCCTACTCCTTACACGAACGATTTACCACCGAAATTCTCATATACATATCATGAAACGTTATTGGAAAAGGAATTATGGAAAATCTTCCTGAAGCATAGCGTAACGTTAAAACGTATGGAACATCCTTCATTCCCAATTTTCATTTATCCCAATGCCTTGACAAGGTTAGGTTTCTTAATCCATTTAGAATGTTCACCCATGGAGTTAGGCACCTTGATGTTTGAAGATTTAAGTTCATCTTGTCAAAACTTGGAAAGGTTGAGTTTGAATTATTCGAATGGCGTCATCGAGAGCGTTGGTAGCGGTATTAATGAAAGCGTATCAAAATTCATTTCAATGCAAAATGGGTTGAAGGAGGTCGAATTTTATTGTCCAAATTTTAATCATCAAAATCTTGAAGGGAATGATGGTGGTGGTATCAATAATCAGAATTTGAGAGAATTTAAGAAAGAATTTAACAAATTTATAGGAAAAAGTCTCTTGAAACATAAAAATACTTTAAAGAGTATCATATTTAAAGAGAACGTTTATATCTTTTCAAATATTTTAAATCAATTAACGAACGTTAAAAAATTTGAATTTAAATCCATATTGGGCAATTATCCTCCTAATCATAGGGTTGGGTTTCACAATGAAACCTCCGTGAGAGGGTTGAATTACTTGGAGAATGTTAAATGGTCAAATCTCGAATGTTTAATTGTTTGTGGGATTAACGTTGAAACCGAATTTGAAACCTTCGTTAAATTGATCCAAGGTACTTCCGATTCTTTCACGACCTTAACCGTTACCGAAACTATCATCGAAGAGAACGAATCCGAAAGTGTGCATGAGAATGAGAGTGAGAATGAGATTGAGAATGAGAGTGAGAGTGAGAGTGAGAGTGAGAATGATATCGAGCAAGAACTGGGGCAGGATCGAACGCAAGTTGAATCGCAACAACAACAGACACGACAAGGTGTTAACGGATTGTTAAGACAGGTCAATATCGAAACGGATTCAACGATGCCAAATCCCGAATGTATTAAATCGTATTATCAATCTTTAATAAGATTTGGTCCAAGCCTTGAAGTGGTGACCATATGGTATTTAGACGAGTATAAAGATGATTTTGAAAATTTGATTAAATCCTCTCCAAGATTAAAAGAAATCACCCTATTAATTCATAATGATGACGTTCCGGGAAATAATAATGGTGATGCTATATTGACCTTTATATTTAACACCCTTTCAAGTTATGCTGGTTCTAATCTTTCAACGATAAAATTTGGTGAAGGTTGGAATATCAGTGTAAAGGTCTTGTGTGAATTCTTGCAGCGATGGAGGGAGAGAAAATCCTTGTTCATTTACTATCATATGGAAATTGATATCACCGTACAACATTTACAAGTTTTTGAAAATTTTAAAAATATTGGTGTACTCAAAGGTTGGAAAAGATATTTTTAAAACGATTTATAGATGTAGCTAGCTAGTATTTATTTATTTATTTATTTATTTTGTAGTTTTTTGTATTTATTAATAAATAACATTTGTTAAAAAAAATCGTCTTGACGAATGAAAACTTGTTTTTATTTAGCAAATATTTTAATTTTGATTCTTGCCTTAACACTTAGCATGACTTTTTTTTTAAAACTAGTCTGTCATTTTTAGTAATTATACGAGTACAATTGTACAACTCATATGACAAGACCAAAGATCAGAAAGCAATAAATAAAATCAACTTAAGACGGTAGTGGCTTGTTGAATCGAGAAGCCAGAACGATTATTAATCCATAAGAGTAGTGCGGCAGAGAATTGATAGA
>CAJVPP010000735.1:0-26958 GCA_910592005.1 Funneliformis mosseae
ATAAAATTATTATATATATAATAAAATAAATAATAAACATTTTTAATACTTTTTTAGTATTTAAAATACTTTTAAAATAATAATAATAAATATTTATTTAATATTATTAAATAAAATTAAATTAATATATTTTTTATATTAAATTTATTATTTATTATGAAAAATACTAATAAAATATATATGTAATTTTAAAGTAAAATAAGTTATAATTTAACATTTTTTATTCAAACAAATAATTTATTATTAGATATTATAAGATATTACTTAATAAATTTTGATTTATTATATTTATTTATTTATTTAATATTAATGATACTCTAATACTCTTTTACTTTTCTTTCAATTGATTAAATAATATCTAAATTGACATAAATTAAAATTTTACCATTTAAATTTAAATTAAGAATAATAAACATTTCTTGAAAATCTTTATTTATTACTTAATAAAAGCTTTATTATTTAAAAATAATTATTTTTAAAATAATATATTATCATTTGTTCTTATAATTAGATAATTTTAAATTGCAAATTTATTTATAAGACTAATAGAAGTTAAATTATAAGTAAAATGTGTAAAATTTGTATTATTAGATTTATAATAATAATTAATATATTATCATTTAAAAGGTTATTTTTATTATTAATTTCAGAATCTTAAAAGTAAATTATATTTTTAGATAATTCTTTAGATATAAATAATTAATAATTAATAAGTTTAGAAATTAAAATAATTTAAAATATAAATAATGTAATTTACTAGATTTTTATTTATTAAATTTACCCACTGATATTCTTTTATAGTTTTACTATTATATTTCTTCACCTTTTTCTTATTTTAAATTGTAAAAAAAAAATTTTTACATTTTTGAAGATGTTGTTTAATATATTTTTAGTATTTATAATATTATTTATCAAATAAGATACTTTATTTTATATGTTTTATATATAATAAACTTATTATATATACTATTATATTAAAAGTATCTAGTCAATTAATTTAAAAATTATGTTTTATTATAAATATTATAAAATTTTAATATTTATTTAGCTATTCTTAACTTTCAATACATACTTTTATCTAATATAATATATTTTAATTAAATTAATTTAAGTTTTAAATATAATTTTTTCCATTCTTCTTATAAATCTTTTGGATATTCTAATTATTTTTGAAATCTCTATTTTAATTCATATTATAAATGTTCAATAGGATTAAGATCTGAAAATTGAAAAGACCAATCTAAAAAAATCTTAATCTTTTTCTATATAATCTAATTTTTAATATTTTTTATAATATAAATATATACTTTGATAATGTAATAAGAATAGTTAAAGATTATTATTATGCAAATTTGATAATTATTTTTATTTTGATTATCAAATTTAATGTATATATTATAATAAAAAAAAATAAATAAATAAATTTTAATTATCAGAACTAAAGCATTTATTTTAAAAAAAAATATATTAATTAATATATCTGATTTCAAAAAAATTAAAAAGAACTTAATTGAATACTTTTAATAGAATAATGTATATTTATTATTTTATTCTTATTTTTGAAATTAAATAAAATTTTGAATAGTTAGATTTATAAATAATCTATTTAGTAATTATGTTTAATTATATATATAAATAAAATTTTTTAAGAAAATCTTAGATCTTAAAATCCTTATCTTTAAACTTTTTTTTATCATTTTTTTTTATTTTTTTATTTTTGTTTAATTTTATTATTATTTTATTTATATTTTTAATCATAAAAATTATTTTAATAATTAGTTTAATTCTAATGATTATGATCTATTAAAATGGATTGTCTATTCAAATAATATTTTACTAGATCAGTTTAATCAATATTAATCATTAAATAAGATTAGTTTAATGAAATACTATTAAAATAAACAGTTTATTTTAATAGATTAAAATCACTAAACCTGAACTAATTAAAATAATTTTTATGATTAAAAATATAAAATAAATAATAATAAAATAAAAATAATAATAAAAAAAAAAAACTTAAAGATGTGAGTTTCAAACTCTTTTAAAAAATTTTTTATATATATAATTAAATATGATTATTACAAAATTTTTATAAATATCTAAATAATTTATTTATAAATTTAACTATTTAAAAATTTGAAAAATGGAAAAACATAGATTAATAATTTATATAGAAATTTTAAATAAAATGATAAATATATGTAATAAGTATATTATATATAGAATATTTAAAATGAAAGTATTTGTAAATTTGTTTATACAAATAAATATTAGAATTTTCTTAATTATATTATTCAACTTTAAATATATTTTTATTTAAAATAAATTTATTTGACTTTATATAAATTTAATTAATTTTTTATTAAAATATAATAAATATAAAATAATATAATAAAATTCATTATAATAGGATATTATATGTTATGAAATTAATCTATAATTATTTAAATTCATAATATAATGCAATAAAAATTTTTTAACTAATAAGGTTAAATCTGTTTTTAAAATTTAAATTTCATAAACTTTAGCTTATTTTAAAGCTTTTGATATTTTTAATTAGATATTATTAGCTTAACAATTTTCTGACTAATTAATTATATTTTATAAATAATTAATGATCTTTTATATTAAATTTTGCATTTTAAGACTTTATAGCTAACTTCATTTTTTATATAAGATTAGCAATTTTTTTATTTTCTTTAAATAAGCAAATATTAGTATCACTAAAAAATTAATTCAAAATTTATTTATAAATACTTTTTTAAAATTGACTTTAAATCTACTTAAGATCTCTTATGATTAAAATTTTAACAGTTTTTAAAGCTATTTTAACTTTTTATGATCCAATTTAATAAATTTTAACTTATTTTTAAGCTAACTTAAACTAAATCTTTTTATTTTAAATTAGAATTTCTAAGATCCTTAAATCAAATGATTGTTTTATTTTAAGATTTTATAGCTTAAATAATTAATTTTAAATATTCATAAATATCCCTATTTATTTGCATATTAATGTATAGTTTTTCATTTATTTTAGATTTTTAAATGCTAAAATTAGTATTCAGTATTATTATTTTTTAGAAAGTTCTTTTTACTTTAATTCTGATATTTATATCTACTTGAGATTCTTCTATAATAAGTTTCAAATTACTTTAAATCTAATAATTAGATTTTAACAAATTTAAACTTATTTTGAAAGTTTAAAACTTATTAAATTCACTTTTAAGTTTAATAGAAATTTGTTCAGTTTATACATTAAAATATTTATGTTTAAAATTCATTATAATATTTAATTTCTTTTCAAGAAAATTGGTAAGAATTGTTAATGTAAAATGTTTTATTTATTTTAAATAATTTGTTTTAATGATTTAATACTTAAAGAAATATAGTATAATATATGTTGATATTAATATAAAAATTCTATAATTATTTTAAAATATTTAAATATATGTTTACAAAGTTTTTTTTGAAATGTTATATTATATTTAATAGTAAAATTTAATATATAAGATTTTTTATAGTAAAATTTATATTAAATTAAATTTGTTATATTATAAAATTTGTTTTATCTATAATAAATATTAAATTATAAAAATTAAACTTATCTAATTAGATATATTTCAATTAATCTGATTAAATAATTAGACTAGTTTATAGCTTAATAGAAATTAGACCAATTATAAAAATTTAGAATCAAATTTTACATATTCAAGTAGTCTAATTTAGTTTTAATCTAGCTTTTGAAATTAAATATAATCTAGTACTTAACATTGAGTTCAATTTAATAATCAAAAATATCTGTAAATTAATAATATTATTTAAATAAAGATGATATTTTATTAATTATAATAAATAATAATAAGCATTATAATATTGTAACTAATTATGATATATTAAAAATTAAGTTATAATAAGTAATAAATAAGTATTATTATATTGTAATACTATCTTTATATTTGAAATTATTTTTTAATTTGTTTAAAACTAAAATTTTGAATCCTAAAATTTCTAAAATTTAACTATCTAATAAATATATATAAATTTTGCAATATAAAATAATTTAAATTAATAAATTTATATTAATAATTCTTTTTATGAATAAATTAAATAATATTTTTTTTCATATTAATAAGATTAACATTTATTGAAATATATTAAATTATGATATTTTTATAAATTAATTTAAATAATTTTTTATGATGATTAGATTTTGATAATTTTATAATTTTTATATTTATTTTAATTAAATAAATTAAATAATATATGTAAAATTAATATCAATATAATAATTTTAATATTTTTTTATTAAATTATAAAATATATTTTTAATTACTTAAAAGATTTAAATTTAGTACCTAATATTTAAATTTTAATATTTTAAGTATTTTATATATTTAAGTTTTTAGATAATCTTATTAGAAAAAAATTAAAGTAAAAAATTTTTTTATATTTATATAATTTAGATAGATATAATAAATATATTTTATATTTAATATAATTAATTTATTTAATATATTATTTATTTTAATTATATCAAAAAGTAGATTTTTCAGATATATCAGGTTTACAGATTTTTTACATTATATATATAATATTATATTGATTTATTTATAGATAATATTTTTTAAAAGTATTTTTATTACTTTAAACTAGTTTAATAAAGTTTAGATTTTGAATTTAATTAAGTTTTACCAATGTTATTATTCCTTAAATTATATAAAGTTATTTATAAAATATTTTAGAAACTTAAAATATTTTAATATCTAATAATAAAATAAAGTTTATTAGATTTATCATATTAAAATACATTTAATAATAATATTTTTTAAATTTTTAAAATTAATAATTATTAATATATATTAATTTTTCAATTTTTAAAAATTACATATTATATAATAATTATTTAAAAATAAAATTCAGTTTATTGAATTTATCTTATTAGAATTTGTTAAAAAATAGTATTTTATTTTTTTAAGATTAATATATAGCAAGATATATGAATTTAAAATTTTAATTTTTTTTTAATAATACTTTATTATTTATTTATCTTTAAAAAATCACTAGTTAATTATATTTCTTTTTTAATATTTACTTAAAAACTTATTATTAAATATTAATTTTTAATAAAATATTTAAAAATAATAAAAAATGATTTTAATTTATAAATAAAATAGCCTATAAATTTGTAGATAAAACAATTAAAGAAATAAGTTTTATTATATAATTTTAACTTTTTTAAAAATAAATTGATCAAGTTTTAATATTTTAAATAGTAAAAAAATTATTATATATTAATATTTTTTTATTTATGTATAAAATATTATATAAGTTAATTTTAATTAACTTAATTTTTTTTATTTAATTTAACTTAAATTATATTATATTTTCTAAATAATTAAATTTAATCATAATTTATAATTAATAATAATGTAAAATTTTACACAATTTTTAATTAAATATATTATAAATATATTATTTTAAATAAAACTTTTTTTTTTTAAATTAATATTAATTATATACAAAAATTTTTAACTTTGATTTTAAATTAATTATAAAAGTTACAAATTAATATATTTAAATTATTATAAATTTTATTAAATAAATTAATAAAAATTAAATATTATAAAATAAAAATTATTTATAAAGTAATATAAATTAAAATAAATAATTAAATAAATATAAAATTATTTATATATATTAATACTTTTTATTAAATTATAAATTATTTTTTAATAAATTATTTTTGATATATTTAAAATTAATTTTAATTAATAAGTAAAATTACAGATAAGTTTAAAAAAAAATTATATAAATTATATGATTTAAATTTAATTTTAATAGCATATCTATTTTAAAGAAATATTTTTAAAGTATTTTTAATAAGAAATAGTTTGAAATAATTTTTTTAATAGATATTTTTAAAAATTTTTCTTATAAAAGAAATATTTTATAAAAAAAATGTATATTAAATGTAAAAAATATTTATTTCCTTTATTATAAAAAAGTATTTTCTATTATAACAAGATTTTAATGATATGAATATCGGCAACTGATCTACATTTATATAAATGTGTTAAAATATAATCACGTTACGGATCGATTTAATATGTTTGTATTTGCCATGATCGACATGCCCCTCTCCTGTATAATACAACTTGTAAATACCCGGGTATTATACTAAGAATTATATATTTTATAAGTAACTAAAATCCAATTTTTATAACATCATTATTAATGAAGTGTATTTTTTTTTGTTTAAAAAAAAAGCCACGATTACAAATTTGTAAATACCCTGGGTATAATAGTCAGAAATTGTATTTTAGAAAGTAACAAAACATTTTAATAAATTTATATCTTTGGATGCAGAAATAATATCAAAATTAAAGACACACTTTCCATAAGATCGTACTTATTTGTGAAAAGGAATCAAATAAAATAAGTTGGATAATCTATTTACTTTTCTTTATTAAATTTATTTTGACCGTTTCCTAAGAAAGCTTCTCGATAGTAATCAAAAAGAATATAGCATATTTGTGCATATGCAGCTAACAGATTTTTATTTTTTAATTTATAAATGAAATATTTAAATAATGGTACTTAATACTAGCCGGTAATCGTTTTCAAAATTTTTAATTTTTGAAAATCAAAGCAATTTATTATGCAACTACACATTTAAATTCGATAAATTCTATAATATTATCGTGCTCAGGTCAAAGTCGTGTCTATGTTGATACGACATCAGAATTTTTTGAAGCTTTTGTATTTACACACAACTTTGCATTAATTTTCTGATCATATAAGCACAGTTTATTGATAAAGGTTACATAGAAACGTTTCTCGAAAATTCGAACAAAATAAAATATCAATTTATAAGTATGTTTGTTTTTTAAAAGTTAATATAAATTTACTGAGAAATCTTAACTTATGTTTTTAAACTATTGCAATTTTGGAAGGTGCAGTTTGTTTATCCATCGTAAAATAAATCTCGTTTGACAAATTTCTGGTGGAAATAATTAAATTAAACTTCTTTTTTGAAATATGGAAATTTTCATGAACCTTTCAAAACTATATAAATGACGGATAATTATTATTTAATTCTTAAATTCTTATTATTCGAGTGCTAACTGAAGTTGGGGTTATTCAATTTCAATATTGGTTTATATTTTGTTGAGATTTCGAGTCTTTTATTTTTCAGACCAAACATATGTTAAATGTCGAATGAAAAATAGTCACAAAATGAATAATTTAAAAAGTAAATACCATGAAAAAGTATTATCAATGAAAAAAACGACAAAATAAATATACTAAAAGAGAGAGTTCACTAAGAAGAATCATAACTATTGCAAATCCGATAATTTGGGCCGTGTAATACTTTTTTTATTAATGGTAAATTATAATTGACTATTTAATATCAAATGACATTTTAAATATTACCGGGCTTAATTATGCAGGAACTTTTGATAGGCAGCAGGTCTTTTTTGGAATTTGAGTTCATGATATAGATCTTATTATTGACAATTGTAATGGTGTTACAAATGCACCTCAACTGCTTCTGAATTAAAATTAAGAAATGAGATATTTTATCATAAGAATGCGTTAAAACTAGCCCAACAATACCTATAAATTCTGGTAATGGTTCTGTATCAGCAAAACGATCCAATACCATCTATGAAAGGAGACCTTTAAGTGCAATTATCAAGTCCACAAGGAGTTTAAAAAGTCAAAGCTTAGCTTTAAAGTTTGGTAATTTGCTTTGATACTTTACTTATTTTTTTAAAAGAAAACTAGTAAATAATTTACTAATAAAATTTACTTTGTATACTATGTATAATATTTTACGTTTCCAAAGTACTAGAGGTTGACATCTATTTTTTTTTGAACGTAAATTGATAATATCTTATATGATAATATAACAGTCTTCTTTTGATTGAGAATGATTTGACATTTCCTTACCTTTTAATATTTATTGAATTTCATTTATTATTTAAACTCAAACAAATAGAATTTATAGTTTCCAGGTTCCTTTCTATTTCATATCTTATAAAACCATAACAAATTAGCAATTTCTTTGAGAATTATTTTAATATAATAAACTTGGATAAGATCCATTTTTCAACGGGGATGGAACACTTTGTTATCCAAATTTAGTTAATCTAGAAATTATCATTATTATTTTTAGTTAGAAAGCGCCGACGATTCCTTATTTATATTAGTTTTTCGCTATTATTAATAACCAATAAACATGCATGAAATGATCTTATCCTGTTCCCCCTATTTGATGGGCTCATACAAATCTGTGTAACTTTGTCTTAGAAAATATTTTCATTTCGCGGAAAAAGAATGAGCGAAAAAAAATACTATTAAAGAGCAAAAAAGAAAAAAGTAAAAAACGTATAATAATAAAGAAAAAATTTTCTCAAAATTTTTAACATTCAACATGTATATTTTAATTTATAATTTATTAAATTTTAATAAACAATGTATATAAAAACCCATATATACAGTTATACACAGTAAACTTTATTATAAAAAGCGTTAATTAACTTTATTAATACTGTTTCAAGTATGATGAAAATTAACTTTTGAACACTTCATACCCATTAAATGACTTTACTTATTCAACAAACGTTAATTTTATTTGACCAAAGTGTTTAAATTAGTGACAAAGTATCTGCACAAAAATATAACAAAAAATAAGTATAACTTTATAAGTATTCGAACTAACTTGATGAATATTAAATATTTGAATAGTCTCATACCTACAGAATAACTTTATTTAGTCTTCAAGAACGGTTTTCTTTAGGTAAGCTGTTGTAAATGTGTTAAAACAAGCGCGGTACAGTATATTTTTTTTTGCAGAATCTCCTGTAAACCTCAAGTATTTTAAGTAGTTTAAGTAATAAAAACTAATATTATATAACTCTATATCTTTTATACCTGTTCAAGCAATTTTGGTTAAAGAGGTAAAGAAAAAAGGAAAAGAGAAAGTGTGTATGGTTGGTAGTTAAAGCACAAATAAAGAGGAGAACAGGATAAGTATCGTAAACCGTTAAGATTCCCCTTAGTTTTCATATGGTCTATGCGGAAACCACCGTATTTTTCCGAAAATAAGCAACTTTTGCCAGCCAAGATTAATTAACGTCATTACATAATCGACTTCGGAGAAATTTTTATAAGATTTATTTAAAAACATTTTTTTATAAAAAAAAATATATATCGTTTTAAGACATGCCAATCTTCTAGATTTTCTCATCTATAGAAATAATAATTCCTTATTTATTTTTAATATACTTTGCAAGAACTTATTTTTTCTCTTAAATTGTATTCTTTTTTTTTTATGAATTATTCATAGCTAACTATTATTTGGTTCGGATAATTTAATTTTCATGGCCATTAAAATTTTAATTTGTAACTAATATTAGAAATCAATCTTCGGATTATTTCAAAAAATGATTTTAAAATACAAAAGAAAATATTATCTATTGTTCATGTATTTTCTCTAAATAGCAAGCATACGTTGACTATATTCTCATAACTAATGTTTCTTTAAAATTATAATATTAGATACATTAAAATTAAAGGATTAGAAAACTTTTCTCATGCATCTGTTTGATAACTCTCGTGTCGTATCGAACTGGATAAAATGGTAGTTTCATTATACTAATAATAAAACAAGAACATTGATCTCGTTTCACCTTTTTCACTTTGTCATATATTTCAAATTAACAAAATAAAGTTTGTTGAAGGTTGTCATGCTATTTGAAATAATGAAGAAAACGGGAGTTGTTTTAATAAAGTGTTTAAGCTGAAAAGTTTATTTATTATTTAAAATGCATAACTTAATCTTGGCATTTGACCAGGAAATTGATCACGAAAATTATTACGTAATATATATATTAGTAGTCCATTTTCTAGTTTGTTTTATTTTTTTTTATTCTATCCTTTATTTTATGATACATTTTTATTGGAATTTTTATTTTATAATCCAGGCTGTCGCAAAAAATAATCTTGATGAAAATTTGTTATTTAATGAACAATGTATTTAAAACTACTAAACAATGCAAACGATAACCTAGAGGAGATATCAGATAGTGATTACCGTGAAATGACAATATGGAGAAAGAATTAAAATGTGTGAATGGTAAAATTGCAACAAGTATATCTATCCTAATCTCAATTAACAGTTCTTGCAAATATTTTTTAACAAATAGATTTTGATTTGCAAGCATTTAATACATCTTAAAGAGCCAGTTTATGCAAATTATCTTAAAGGTAATTTAATTTAATAAAGGTTCAAAACAACATTTAAAAAATATTGATTTTCTATCATAATTCACCAGTAAATAAACGCGTTTATCCATTTATTTATTAACTTCAATTTGGCCGAAAAAAAAGAAATTTTGGAGAAGGTAGCTTTTTGTCTGTTTAGAGCATGAAAAAAGAGAAATGTCACTACAATGTTAGACAAGCATTCATATTAATGATATAATAATTTCAAACAATAATTTAAAACTCACCAAATCATTTCTCCATTTTTCTTCTCTTATTAAGAAGAGCTCGAGTTGAACCAATGGGTTTTTGACCATATCCCACCATATCAATGCGTAACTTGCTCTTCATCCTCTTGGAACCCTCGGTCCGATTTGGTTTAACTTTCTTCGGACTGTTTACTTTTCGGATCGGTTCCTTGTTCTTGAGCTTTTTTTCGTCTTTCTCGTTGTCTTTACGCGTATTAACTGGTGGGGGCACGTCCGCAAAGTCAAAGCTCATGTTGAGTATAGGAGACTCAACCTCTTCTAAACTGTCATTAATTTCCTTTTCTTTCCTGGCCTTTTCGTACTTATATAATGTATGGTGAAAAATTTCAAGAGAGTTCATTTTTTTGTTAGAAGTGTTTGTGTGTGTGTGTGTGTGTTTGTTGAAAAATGGTTTCAATAATTTGATCAAAAAGATCCCTTTTTAACGAAAAACTTTTTTTTCTGTCATAACAAAACGCGACGCGAGAATAGAATAAGGTTTAGTTAGATCACGGTAAATTCCCAGATATGGGTCTTTGCTTTGAGATTTATCATGTGATATCCCGTTCAATGTCCGCGAAGTTCCGATTGATTTTAATAAATTTTATTTTTGTCACACAATTTAAGGCAAATTCCTATTTGGGTTCCACCCCTTTTAATTTATTTCCCGCATCCAATAATTTTGCATTGATATCATTAAACTGTATAATGATCTGTTTAAAAAATGATAAGTAATAGTTAAAACATAAAAAATAAAAATTTTGTTAAAATAATAATAAATCAAATTGAAATTTTTTTAATTAATTTTAAAATTTAAGATTTTTAAAAATAGTATTAATCAGTTATACTTAATTATAATTTATAATATACTGTATATATATTATTACTATTGATTTCAAATAATTTATGAAAAGTTAAATAATTTTATTATTAAATATTAATAATATATAAATAAATTTATTAATAAATTAGTTACTAATTCATTTTTAAGCAATAATCATTAATATAAAAAATATAAAATAACAGCTATTTATAAAGGGATATAAATAAATAAAAATAGTTAGACAATTATAAAGTAATTATATAAATATAATCAATTATATATTTTTTTTTATTACATTATAGATATATTTTTTTAAAAATAACTTATATATAATTTTTATAATTAATTTAAAATAAAATTTTTAAATAATTAAATAATAAAGTATTAATTTATTCAATAGTGTTTTTTATATTATTTAAAATTTTATTTATCAAATTAAAGTATATTAAATATAATTATTAAAAAATAAATAGAATTGAAAAAAAATTGTAAATTTTTGTATTAATTTAAAGTCAATGTTTTGAATTTTTAATAAAAATATTTTCTATAAAAATAATAAATTTATTATTGTTATTTATTTTTATATTATTAAAATAACTTTATTACAAATAATAAAATTCTTTAAAATATTAAAGCTTTTAAATTAATTTTTTAACTTAAATATAAGAATAATTTGAATAATTTATTATTTACATTTATTATTTATCTTTATATATAAATAATTACTAATATTTAAATAATTAATATAATTTATTTATACAATATTTATATTTAAGATTTAATATTTTAATATTATAATTATATATTAAGATTTTATTTAAAATAATAAATTTTTGATCAGAAATTTAATTATTTTTTATATAAAATTTTATTAAACTATTATTTTTTTTACTTAAAATATATTATAAATTTTATGATAAAATATTAGTATTTAAAAATTTTTATTTAAAATAAAATATTTTTATTTTTATATTTTTAATTTATATAATTTTAAAATTAAGTTATTATAGATATAATTTATTATTAATTTTTATTTATTATATATAATATATTTTTTAATTACTAAATAATTATTATTTGATCTAATATATTTTTTTAAATTTTACTTTTCATATATTTATATTTTATAATTTTTTTTATTTTACTTTAAATTTATTTATTTATATTTATTTTATTTTTTTTAATACTTACTTTATTTTTATTTTTAAATATTATCATTTAATATAAAATATAAATAAAGAAAAAAACTGAATTTTTTATTGATAATGATATATTTTTATATTATAATATTTATTATATATTAAAGTTAGAAATTAAAATCATTATAATTTAGAATTAGATAAGTTAAAAATAAGTTATAATTAAGTTATTTAGTTAAAATAAAAATATATATTAGGATAAATTAACCTATAAAATTAAAAAAGTATTACATTATATAAATATCAATTTTGATAGAATTAAAATTATGTGTTTATAATTTAAACCTAAAAGTTATTTTAATAATTTTATATTATTTTTATTTTATAACTAATTAAAATAATAGTAATAATACAATTTTTATTTAATAAAAATAAATATATATATTATTATATTTAAAAAATAACTTTATATTATAAAAAAAATATAAAAGTAAATAAAAATAAGATTTTTAAATTATTAAAGATCATTTAATTTATAAAATATTGGTAGTATCTACTATTAAACATTTATATATTTTTATTTTTCAATAAAATACTAGTATAAAAATTTGCTAAGTTTATATATAAAAATATTATTTTTACTATGTATTTTATTGTTTTATAAATAGGAAAATTTTAATAATTAATATATTATCTAATAATAATTAATTAAAAAAAACATAATATTAATAATAATAACTAATAATTATATTTAATAAAATTAATAAAAAAAATAATTAATTAATCAGATAATATATATTAATTATATAATTTAAAAAAAATAGTAAAATATTACTATAGTGCAAAACCTCTATATTAAGAACTTAAAAAAATATTAATAAAATTTAATTTACTGTTTGGATTTTAATCAAATAAAAAATTTGATTTATATTTATAAAAATAAATTGATTTATAAAAAAAGTTTTTTTTTAATTTGTAAATGATGTAAACATTGTGTAATTCCTATAAAAAATAAATATCTAAAAAATATTATCAAAAATATTTTGAATCTATCTAAGTATATCAGAGAATATCCAGAAAATAACTATTATTTGTTTTAAAAAATGATCAAGCTTGCTGTTCAGATTTATTCAAATATTTAAAAACATCCAGAATATATACAGAAAGAAATTTAATCTTTTTTTCTAATACAGAATATGTTCAGAATTTATATGATGCAAACAGTTTAAAGCTACTACTTTTGATTATATATTCTTAAAAGAATAGAAATTATCAATTATTAGGCTAATTTAAATAAACTTTCTGTTAAATGATAGATCAGATCATTACTTTTCACATAACAGAGTCTTTTTCTTGCTAAATAGATTGTAATGTCAAATACATAAAATTAAAGTCAAGGTATTTTATTAAATATATTAAAATTGCAATACAAATTTGACCATTATAAAGTTAGCTAGAGTTATAAAAATTACTTAATTTGGATTGAAAATTTTAAATCAAAATCACCTCTTTAATCTTAAAATAGAATAGTCTTAAAATGAAACAATCAGAACAATTATTGTATAATATATGATAACTTCTTTCATTTTCTTTGAGTTTTAAGAGCTAGAAATTGTAATAAAGAAAAGTATTAAAAATCTTTATTCTGTGATCTGTAGCCATAGTAATATAATGAAGTATCTGGATTAAATACTTGATTTTTAGAAACATTTTAAAGTGTAAAAAAGTATTATTCTTTTAAAAAAAATAAATTATTTTCTTTTGAAAAATGAAGACCTAAATCTTTTTTTTTTTTCTTTTTTTATCTTTTAAAATAAAATTCTCAAGTCTAAAAAATGAAATTGAAAATTTTTTCTTTTAAAAAAAAAATATAAGAACTAAATCCTTTAAATGATAAAAATAAGTTTTATTAAAAAAAAAACTTTTATCTAAACCTTTTTTTTTTAAAAAAAAAGAAATTTGAATTTTTCTTTCTTTTAGAAAAAAAACCCAAATCTTTCTTTTCTTTTTTTTACCTTTAAATTTTTTTGAAGTATTAATTAAAAAAATTATATAAGATGCCTCTAAGTCTCATAATATTTAACTGGTAGCTATACGAGAAAGCAAATGGTTAAAATTACAAGTAGCTAAAAAGGATATATTACTATCAGATGATGAATTATCTGATAGTTTAGAGAAAATTAGTACTTGGAATAATGCTGATTTAGAAAAACTATAGATAGAATTACACTAACTACATTTAATATTATATATTAAAATGCAAAGAATTCTGCTATTTTTAATAATATACACCCATTAACTTATTATAGAAATTCTAATAGAACTAAGAAGTGAAAAAAATCAGCTTTAAAATTGGTAAGTAAGGGTTCTTCTAGTATTACTAAGTACTTTACATCTATTACTTTATCAAATGATCAAATTAATACTATAACCGATGATTTAATTAGTCTTAAAGAAATAATAGAAAAAGAAGGTTTTAATTTAGCATTGGAAGAATTAAATATATTAATTAAAAATAAATCATTAATTTCTCAAGTCAAAAATTGATTACAACTTATTCTTCAATATATCAATTTAAGATTAGCTAATTATAAATGTATGAAAACAAGTAAAATGATTGCAGTTAGTATTAGCAAAGGAGAATATCAAGCATGTTTAATTAGAGTATGAACACAAAATTTTATTATGTATTAATCAATTCTAATATTAATGTGTGATAAATATCAAAAAATTAAAAGTTTATTAGGTGATGAAGATATTTATTAAATGATTACTAAATATCTTTGGAATATTAGTTGTGATATAACTGTAGATAAATTTAAGATATATATTGAATAAGAAGTTTTTCTAAATGTTAAAATTGAAAATAAAAAATCAATTTCAAATACTACTGCATGGATATGGTTAAAGCATTTTGGTTAGACATTTCGTATAGAAAGTAAAGATATTTATTATAATGGGCATGAGAGACCTGATGTGCTTAAATATTGACAAAAATTTTTAACAGAAATAATAGAATTAGAACACTAGATGCTAAAATCTTCAGATGATAATATTATGATATTAATAGAACCTAATTTGAATGAGAGTAATAAAAGACATATTTTAATAACTCATAATGAATTAATATTTTATGCTAATAATGGTAAAAAAATCTTTTAAAATCTGCTAGACATCAACCTCTTTATAAAAAAGGATCAGGTTTAAGTTTACATTTTAGTAATTATTTAACAGAAGTTGATGATCGATTAAAATTTGAGTAAGATGAAGCATGTGTTATAATGAAACCAGATATTAATTGTGATGGTTGGTAGAAAACTGAAAATTTAATTATATAAGTAAATATTTTATTTTATTTTTGTTTTATTTTTATTTATTATTTTAAAATTACTAATTAATACTTATTTTATAATTAGATTACTGAAAAGGCAATTCCAATTTTGAAAAACTGCATCCTAGTGAAATTGGTGTATTTGCATTTGATAATGCAACATCTCATACTGCATATATAGAGGATGCTTTAATTGCATCAAAAATGAATCTTAAATTGGGTGGTAAAGGAAAATTTAGAAATGGAATAATGCTTAATGGGCCAATACAATTAATGCATTTTCCAAATGGATAACTAAAAGAAATTCATTTAATTTTAGAAGAACGTGATTTATGGCCAGAAAAAGGATTAAATCATATTTATTCTGAATGTAAAAAATATTTTCCAATTGCAGATAATTGTTGTGCAGTTAGTGTACTTCCACTTCAATCAGATTTTTTAGCACAAAGACCATTAGTTAAAGAAGTTATTGAGGTTTGTGAGCATAAAGTTATTTTTTATCCAAAGTTCCATTGTAAACTTAATTTTATTGAAATGTTTTGGGATGCTGCTAAACGTTATGCTCATAATAATTGTGATTACTCCTTTAAAGGATTAAAAAAAATAGTTCCTGAAGAATTAAATTCAATTTCTTTAGAAACAATTAGATGTTATGCTTGTAGATTTTAGAGATTTATGGATGCATATAGAAAAGGATTAACAGGTACAGAAGCATTATATGCTGTAAAAAAATATAGGTCACATCGACGGATTCCTGATAATATAATAAATGTATAATATAAATCACATGATCATATATTAATCAATAAAATTCATTTCACGTGATTTGATTATAATTTGAAAAATTTGGCCGCTAAATAAAAAAGTGGTGGCTTGGCTTTAGACCGTTTGCACCAATAGTTATATTAACAAATTGCTATATGATAGCATTTTATTATCCGTCAATGTTTAACAATTTAAATAATCTTTGTTTTCCAAATCAGGTAAATTATGTGTTACATTTTTATTTGTTATATTTTTTAAAAACAATTAATTTCTCCAATATAAGCCAATCGGAAATTTGTGATTATGAAGAGGTCGAATTACTAACAAAAAATGTATGTGCGTTATGAGTTTAATGTGATAGTGATTATAGCCTATTTGTGACTACATAAAAGTAATTTAATAATATTAATAATATTAAAATCCGTTCGATAAAATAGGTGCTTATAAGAAGGTGTGACTGTATGGAAGTCTGACTGTACTTTTGCTGTCGAAAGAAATTGTGTTAACTACTTTAACGATCAAACGATTATTTTAAGACGTACCTGCCTTTCATTCAAAAAAAAAAAATTATGAATAAGTAACGGAAGTAATATGGTTTGATTTTTAGGGAAATCAGGTTTTTGGGATTATGGAGAACTAAAGAAGCAGAAAATTTCGTATTCATCCTGTCATTTAAGGAATCCATGAGAATATGATCCTCACTTTTTGAAAATATAAAATAAAATAACTACATAATTCATATATTTTAACTGTTGCATATATGTGTCGCTTAAAGATTTCTAATTGCAAACTATCTTGAGAATTAGCAAAACATTATAAAAAAACTATATATTCCGGTAGCTTATCATGTAACTTTCTTCTTTGTCATAAATAATTATTGAGCGCTATAATAATTTATTATTCAGAGTTGTAAATATATATGGTTCAACATTCTGGAAATTTAGAAGAATTAAGGATCTTCTCCTTACTATTTAAGTAAGTGATGCATTCAAAGGAATTTTAACTGAATATATAGTGTTAAAGAAATTTTGCAAAAAAAATCGTAAAGAAACAAATAACAATAAACACCCACGTTGAACTGCACAAATTTCAAGTCATTTAACCGAAATAATAACCGTAAACAGGTTAATTAGTCTATACCTAAGTGCTTAGGAATTACCCGAAATAGTAAATTATTTTGTTAAAGTCGTGACCTAATTTGGTTGACTGTGAAAGTTCTAGTGGATTGTTGAAAGGTAATAATACAAATAGAAAAATACGAAGTATCCTTTGGTAGCGTAGTATTGAAAAAAGAGATAAATCTTATTGATTTGATATTTTGAAAAATTAATCATATCAATTTATTTATCTTTTTAAAAAATGTTTTATCAGTAAATAAAATAAATAACACATTGATTTTCACACAAACTTAAACATCAATACTATAAAGCATTAGAAAAGCAAAAGACTATTATAATTGCTTGTAGTCACGATACAAAATAATTTTTATCAAGATCCTGTAAAATAAATTTTTATTTCAACATTGATTTTATTAAATGGAAAAGACAAATAAATTGGAGGAAAAAAAAAAATTTCCGAAAGTTCAGTTCATTTGAACAAATATTTGAACGAATATTAAATTTCGCATGATTTCAAACTCTAATGAAAATAAATTATCATCTACTTGATTCATTCTTGTTAAAGTTTTATTCCATGAAAATAATTTTTTATTGTTAGCTTCGATAACTCGTTAATAAATTCTATACGGATTTAAAGTAAATTTTCTCAAATATTCAAATTGGTTGAAAAAGTTCATAAATTGAAAAATTGACAAATTAATTAATACATTAGCTTGAATTACGTTCGATTATAACCGTTTCCACGCTATTATATAATAAATTGAAACGGTTTCTGCTCTGCGTATTACGTGGAATATTTATAACTTCAAGATTCAAAGTATGACTTTAATTATATTACGTTTTATGTATAAATGCATAAACTTTAAACCTTAATTTCCATAATAAAAACAACAAAAAATAATAAGAATGTTCATGGCTTCAATTTTTGTTCATGTAAATTTTCATAGCTTTAGCATATTTATAAAAATTAGGGATTTCGTTTCTGTGAATTTATTAAAAAATTTTTTTTTGAAATGAAATGGATAGATAGAAATACTTACAAGTGACCCTTATAACCAATCTTTTATAGAAATGTTAATTTGGTCGAATTGAACGAACGTAGTAAATCATATGATCCGTAACATGATTTTAATAGCATATGTCATATATATGATTATAGCATTTAATTTAATACATCAGGTAATTATTAAGAAACCATTTTTGAAATAGGTAAAAGATCCTAAGACAAAAATTTATATTAAATTAATTAAAATAAATACACCGCCAAAGGGTGCGATCGATCCTAAATTTAATTAATTAAAAAGAAGAGAACGATCCTAAATAAAAATGAACCCACTGAATAATCCTTAAGTCTTACCTTATAATTCAATAAATGAAGAATCAATCCTTAAACGTTAAAAAAAAAAAAAAAAAAAAAAAAGTCCAAACTATCCACAATTTACTTTCAAGAGCTGGTCTAAGTAAATTTTATGATGCAATGATCCAAGAAAACAGCTTTTATAAAGCAAGTTATTAGAAATATTCATTTTAAAGAGAGACTCCATCCCACACAAAGTACCTCTCAAGAGCTGATTCAAGAGAAAATTTAAGATATAAAGGTATTATTACAAAAAAAAGAAATGTTTGGAACTTCACCTAATACTTATCTCAAAGATCCATTTCAAAAATTCAGAAGACCAAGGCTATTCATGCAAAAATAAAAAATAAAAAATAGAAATAGAAAAAAGAAAAATGGATTGGTTATATAATATTACATAATCAATCTAAGTAAAAAAAAATTGGTTAAAAACGGAATTTCGAATGAGCTTGATTTTATTTGTAAGGAAGTTTTAACGTAATGATAACAACACGGGATTGATAAGAATTTCATATTTTACAAAAATGACATTGTAAGAGGCCATACCTTACTATATTAGGTTATTAATGAGCCCCCATATTAAAGAATCCCCGAAAAAAGTTAAATTCAATCACAGTTTTTTTTTTTATAATTCTCTTTTCCCCTTAAGAAAAAAAAATATATGGATATTCTCAGTGAATTTCATTCGTAGTCGAAATAATTGTCGTTTTTTTTTTTTGCAAAAAGAAAAGAAAATTGGGCCCTACTTGGAAGATTACTATAATGACGAAAATTTTTATAAAAAAATAATTTCAAAAAAAATGCTGTAATTTTTTAGTTTATTTTTACCTTCCATTTTATTTAATCTACATATATTTCTTATTTTAACTTTACTAGTATCTTTACTTTCCTTCACATATAAAGAAAGAGTAGATTATTGATGTAGCAATGATAAACTCTTTCCCTTACGAGATAAACGTGGTGCAATAAAAGATTTTCTTCCAAAGAATGGAGGATGCGAGATGCTTTAATACTTAGAGGAAGCGATAAAGAAATGCAAGCTAGTCTTGAAACATTTATATCAGAAAGAGAGAGAGTGGAGAGTGAGAGGAATAAAGATAGGAAGAGAGAGTGTGAGAGAGTGTGATAGGAGAGGAGAGAGCAAAATCATGTCATTTTTAGGTGAAGGATTTCAAATCTTTGTCATCTGTCAGGTTTAATAATACATTATTTTTTTTTTGCTTAAGTACAAACGAGTTCCAAATTATAAACCAAGGATGCCGATGGTATGTAGCAATTAACCCAAATACTTTCTTATATTACTCTTCTGTGTAACCAAATCCTTTGGTCACCTCTTATAGTTCCAAGTGATGTATCAACAAGATCCGAATTTAATGACAATGTCATGTGAAGAAACAAATATGTTACGATCATTTCAAGAATGACAATATACATAGTGCAATAACATATATAAGATTATTGAAGATTTGACCGTACTCACGAGACACCGACATCATTGAATTGCTAAATACGTAAAAATGGACATGAAACAAGTTTCAGCAGTTATCTTGGTTGTTGACAGCTTGCTGACACAAAAAAGACTCTCCGTTTTATCAGACTTTAACAAAAATCATAATCTTGCACTGAGTAATGATGGTCTTTGATCTCGTGTTGCACTGCAACAATAACTTATCCAATTGAAAATACCCTGAAAGAAACGGGTTGACCGCGTGTAATTCTACCTGTTATTTTTCTGCAACCCTCAAACTTCTTATATCAGCTATATATTTATCTGTGTAATGAATTTGAGTACGTTCTTTATGAATGATATTTCAGGATGTATAGAGTTACCATTGTAACGTTCGTTCTTTCTGAAGAATTTAATGCCTAAAAGTAAATTGATAGATTCTTTTGATAATCTTGCGGAAGCGATCGAAAAGTGGGAGGTAGGAGATTTTTACAGAAAATTCCCACATATCAATTTACGTGATAGAGAAATTCTTATCCAATAATTGTTATATTGCTCAAATGTCACTAATGCTGACATTGCAATATCACCAAATATTATTAACTGATAATAAAAATATGGGACCTTTGCAATAGAAAGGGGGAATCGGCTAAAAATGAGTAAATGTTAAATCTGTAAAATTGATTTTTTCCGGTAGTTTCCCCTTCCTATTGCAAAGGTCCCAAATCAATTTCGCATAGCTCACATAATATAATTTTAACATAAAAGCTTATGGATAAAAAAAAATATATATATATATAAATAGTAAATAAATAAATTGGATCAAATAATTCTAGAATTCTAGAATTCTTTTAAGTCATTCATAAAAAATATTCTTAAAACAATAAAACATAAAAGTAACGTATAATTATGAATCAATTACTTCGATTATTATTAAAATGGGAAACTTTACATGATAAATGTTAAAAAGATGATAATTTCATAAGTTCATAGTAATAACTTCAAACGAGACCGTCACCCCAATGACGAATACAAAGTTCATTCGCTTGCTTTTCTCCGCTTGATAGAATTAGAACGAATAGAGTAATTAGGTTTTTGGTCAAAACCCAACATTTCGATACGTAAATTATTCTTGATCCTTTTAGAACCTTTCGACAACTTTGGCTCGACCTGAACTTTAGTTGGAATCTTTTTAACTGGTTTGGTTTTGCGAATGGATGATCTACTTTTGACTTCCCTCTTATTTTCGTTATCCTTCTTTTCATTATGCCGCTTATTGACGGTTGCCGGAGGCACATCTTCGAAATCGAAGCTCATATCGAAGATAGGAGGTTCAACTTCTTGAGTATTGCCAGTTTTTTTATTCTCTCGTATTAACTTGTCGTATTGATATAATCTGCAAAAAAATAATTCGAGAGAGTTCATTGTAACGTTGGATCCGTCGAATAGGAAAGGTATCCTATAAGATATGAGATTGCTTGCGTTGCGTAGAAGAAGTGATCTGTTATCAAAAATCAATAAATAAATACCTTATTTATTTAATGATTTTTTAAGAATAAGAAAAAACAGTGGCGCTAAACAATTTGTTTTGGGTTCTGATGAAAAAAAAAAAAAAAAATCTTTTTATTAATAAAACATTATTGTTGTTACGCCGTTCCTATTCAAGACGGAAATATAAAAATAGTTGATCACGGTAAAACTCTTATGCCGAAGTCATTTTCAAAACAATAAAAATTTAATAATCAATCAAGGAGTGATTGATCTATATTTAAATTCCTGCATTATTTAATTTTTATCATTATTAAGAAAATAATCGAAAATTTGTACGTAAAAAAAAGTGATTTACAAGAAAGCAGGTTGTAATGTTCAACCCTAAATTCCTCGTGAAAAATAAAGTTTCGAGTTGATGAAAAAACTGTTTACGGTTGATAATTCATTATAAATAGGGTTCAACTGGTTTAAATACTTTTTTATCGAATCAGCGAATTCATTTATTGACGTTAATAATGGACAAATTTTGTAATGTGGCAAAGGATGCGGCTTCGTACTACGATCATTACCATCGGTAATTTCCATTGTCATCCTAATTCTGTCAGAATCATTGGTCTAATTTTTAATAATGGTTAATTGGATATATTTCCACGTTTAAAATTGGGGATTTACATGATTTTATTCGTTTCGTTCTTTACTCACTTGTTCATGCATTCGCTAAATTTTATCTTTTTCTATCAGGATTGACCAATTCTACTCTTGATTCTGGGCATGGATATTAGACGCCGGGTCCGAAAATCATCAAAGTTGCTCATTTACATTTAGATACCTAATTTCATTACCTGGGAATTATAGGCTGCTTCTTTATTGAACGTGTAAAGTTTTTTTGTGCATAAAGGTTGCTTATATATACAAAATATGATTAATCATTTGACATTTCAGCCGATTAAGCCGTTTCCCTAGTCTAGCTATAAAGATTTTTTTTATTTGAGAGTTATGCGAAAAAAAGGAAATTTCAACATGACGTGAAATTTGAAAAATAATATATATCATTATTATTGTCCTCTGTGCAAAGCAATAAAATTCTGCATCATTTAAATAGATTGCGAGGGGCCAGAGATGCTAATTATTTCATGACCTTGATCGGAAATGCGGTAAAAAGAAAATCCAGCGACAATAAGAAATGTTAAATTTTTAAAATTTCATCTTTGGTTAACACTTGGTTCAAACTTCACACATTTTATCTTTATTAATTGCGTTTCTCAGAACTTAATTTATTTTTGGTATAAAGTGATGGGAGTGTTGTATGTAGTACAATAAATTACTTAAACGCCAAACCACCCGGGTTCTGTAAAATAAAACTAAAATGGCATGATTTAATGTCAATGCCAAGCCATTCGAATTAATCATCGAAGCCACCGATCAGCCCTAGTGTCTTTGAAATCAATCACCTGATGATTTGTTTTGCCATATTTTAAATGTTTTGGCGCAGCAAATAAATAAAATAATATGGCATCACGATGACGTTTTTTAGTGGTGGAATGTATATACTAAAACACGGATATCAAAAAACCAGTGTTGGCTTGAAAAATTCAAGTTGCATGGAACACAAATAAAATTAATGACTTCTAAATATATGCCTAATGAAATGAATTGCCTTCAAAAAACTTGGTGAATGATACCATTTCTAGGAGTCTTGAGCATTACATGTGACTACACGCAATCTCGGAATGCAAATGCTTTTGCCTGTCGTTCGAACGACCCACCTGTCGCCTCATCACGATTTAGAACGTACCACCATCATCCCGCAACTGAATCGTTTAATTAAAATTAAAATAATTTTTATTTAAATTTGTACCTCTTAAAGCACCTCTAATCGTATGCAGATCATCAATGTAAATATTTGACGGTTCGTACCAATTTTTACAAATTCCGGCGCCACAACAGGCGGTGGTTATGTTGACGAAGAATTTGTTGTTTGCGTCACCAAATACGAGTTTTTGATAGTGAACTTCCTAAAATATACATTGATTGCTCTATTTGTATAACTACTTTTACCTTCATTTCTATGGTAAATTTCAAAACGCATTGAACCTTTATTCTTTAAAAAAAAAAAATAAAATAAAAAAAAAAAAAAAACGTCGTTAAATAATCTGGATGAATTAATAATTACAATGCCTTGTCAACTTCCCGCTGACTGCCTGAATGGAATTTTTGAATATTTGGAAGATTTGGAAGATAAGGTTACCTTATACTCATGTTTGTTAGTGAATCGTCTTTGGTGTGAAGTCTCTGTCGAAATCTTATGGAAAAGTATTTGGAATTGTAGGACTTTAATTGCCTGCCTTCCTCTCGAGTCAAAAGAAATCTTGCTCAAGAACAAAATCATCATCTCACCTCCTACCTTAAACCCTCCACTATTTAATTACATCACCTTTATTAAGGTTCTTCAAATTAATAAAATTGGTGAAGAAATCAATAATGTACTTGAAGACGATCCACTTGTCCTTTCACGGGTAGTAGTGGCACAAGAGATATTTAAAATGTTTATGAACAAAATCTCCTTGAAGAAACTAAACTTTTATTCCAGTGCAAACTACATCAAATATATACCGTTTACCTCCTTCCCTGGGTCGATAGATTGTTTGAAGAATCTTGCGGAATTAAACTGCAATTCAAATATCTATTCGGAATTTTTTCATCGGCTATCCAAAATCTGTCATAATATACAATCTTTAAATATAGGATTTATAAAAGTTATCTCAAATGGTGTGACAGATTTGATTTCCGTTCAGCGAAATTTAAAGTATTTAAGCATAATCAAATCTCGTTGTGAAGATCTCGCGGATATGATTATACTTCCTTCAATAGCAAACCTTCCTAATACTTTAATCAAGCTGTCTCTTTACGGAGATGAATGTGGCATACCATTATCGTTTATTTCTCGTTTCTCAAATTTACAAGAACTTATCCTAGCCTTTGATGATTGTAATTATCTAGGTTTTGAAAAGTTGTGTGGCGTCATCTTTCCGAAATTGCATATCTTAAAATTTAAATATGGACTTCCAAAGCAAGAATGTTTGACTAAATTCTTGGAAAACAATGGTGTGAACTTGGAAAGGCTTGAGCTAAAGTATTGTAATGTCAATCATACTTTAAATTTAACTATAGTTAAATCATGTCCCAATCTGAAATCGCTGGGTACGATCTTTTCTGATAATGAATTAGGACCATTAAAAGTAATTTTGAATCGTTGTAAGAGACTGGAAAGTATCCGAGTTGAGTGTTATGATGAATGTTTGAATGAGAGAGAATTATTAGAGATGGTTGCAAAGTATTCACCAAAATGTTTTCACGAATTAAAGTTATATTATGGTTATGGAGCATATTCGGAATTATTTCCAAAAGAATTAGAGTCGTTCTTTACTAGTATGACAAATCGTATTCCACAAAAATCACTTTCGTTCATTATTATTAATGGATACAAGACAAAGAGTTTGGTGTTTAAAGAAGGAAACATGGAAGTGATTGAAAAATACATCCAATTAGGTGTTATTAGGAAATTTAAATCTACCACAAAATAGGAATTAGGTGTAAGTTTTATTCATATTTATTTTATAATTGATTTTATTAATGCCCTTCTTTTTAAATAAATAAATACAAAATACCAAGTAAACTCCTTCGCCGTTATGGATCGTTTGCTATTAAGATCTAGTCACGAGACATAGTAGCCGTATGATCGTAACGTGGTTTTAATAGCAATCCGTTCATTCGTAAGGTAAAATATCGTTTATGTGTTCGTGCTTTCTGATCATCACGATCTTGATTAGTTCGGTTCTTTTGTTATATCAAGATATGAATATTTAGAATTTTCATGAATGTAAGATACATAAATTCAATAATGAATCAAGTTAGATAAATACTATATTATACGTACAATTGTTGAGGAAAATGCTTTACAATTATCGCTTGAACAGAATTTATTTACCTTAACACTCTTAGGTTTTGCTTATTAGATTTAGCTTAGCCAGAAGAGATATATAATCTTGATTCTCGAGATCAAGATACACTACTGGTTTGATATTTATTTACAAATTACTATTTCGAGTTTTGAAAAACCCGAGAAATATAGTATCAGAGTGAGGTTCATCTCGGTTGCGCTGGCCGAATCACGACAATGTTTATTTCTTTTTTTCATCAGAAAAAAGAAAATCTCAGAATATAAATCACCATAAACTCGCTTAATATTTACGGAATTGGCTCGTCCTGTTTTGATATCAAAGTGAATTTCAGATTTAAATGTATTCATTTTAATATTCATATCTTACATGGCTTCGTTTTTGCGACCAATTCGTCTCGGAAATATACTACTTAAATATAGTGTGAAAATCGTAAATAAAATATGTCTTTCAAGGTAGTTTATCTCGTTTTTTTCTCCTGCGCGTGAATTTGAACATCGAAATAAAATTTTTGTTTGTTTGTCATTATACTAAGCTTTTTTATTTTTTTTAGTTGGAATCGAAAGAATGAGTCGTTTTGAAAAAATGTGTGGCTGATACAGATATCAAAATTTTTATTCAAAATAGGAAATTTAAAAATCAAATCTAATCCTTAGGTATTAAATTTTCTAATCCTTAGCAAGATATTTTAATTAAATTATGCATATTATTTTGTAAACATATGGGAGCTTAGCCAGTAAGATCACATTACGTAAAATATTTTTTACTTTAAATATCTTTACTGGCAACGTATTCATATATTAAAATTCAAATAGAAATGTAATTATAATTAAAATAATTAATTATTTAACTAAAAAGGTTTTTAATCTAAGTAATATATTAGTATAATGTTATGCAAAGTTATATAAGTTTATATAAATTTTTTAAAACTTTATAAGATTATACTTTATAAAGTTGCATAAGATTACATTATATAAGATTTATAAGATTTAAAATTTGTATATTTATTTA
>CAJVPP010000736.1:0-26935 GCA_910592005.1 Funneliformis mosseae
ATTTGTGTATTTTCAATGTTCGTTACTTCTAAAATTAGAAATTTTGCGATATATTATATGAAAATCAATTTTTTTTTTAATTTTGCGAAATTTTGTTGTGTAACTATATAGATTTTGTTAATATCATAAAATTATGTAATATTTGCATAATATTGTAAATTAAAAGAAATCATCGTCCCTGCTAGATATCTATATTATATATCTTAATAATTCGTTAATTAATTAAGATATATATAATGATTTTATAAGTATAATTATAAATATAAATGTACTAAATGAGTATAATCATATTGTTTTTTCTTAGTTTGAAATTTTATAATTGATGTTAATATTTATAAGTAGACTCATTACTTTAACATAAATGGAAATAATTATTTATGCTTATAATTTCTCTTATAGAATTCATTGGTCTTAATAGTTTACAAAATCTAAGGGTTATAGTTTCTTTTATGTTAGATGAAAATATTTTTACTTCTTATTAAGCTTATATTATGCTTAACAGATGCTCTACTTAGAATAATATTGAGATATTTCATTTTGATAAATCAGTTTTCAAAATCAATTCTAAAATTATTTTGTAATATTAAAAGTTAGCTATCATTTTAAAAATAAACCTTTATACATTTTTACAACTTCAAATATAATTCAATCATTAAATAATAAAAAAGTAATGCTAATTAAAAACTTATTAAATAATTTGTAAATTTAATAAAAAGTTAATTCTATATTAAAATTATAAAAAAAAATTTTATTATATTAAAGAATTTAATTTATAATTGATATTAACATAAATTAGAATAATTCTAATACTTTTAATATGTTAGTATATAAGATTATATTATTTATAACCTTAAAATATTATATTAAAAAACATATTAGTATTATTTAGTAATCCTATTTAATGTTAAATCTTTAAGCAGTATATATAGTCTAATTTTTCAAAAATGTATTGTTAGTTCTTGACCAATAAAATTTAGTATAAATTATCCGTGATTGGATAAAACCAAGGGTGATACAAACATTGTCATTATGTACCGCTTATATAACATGTGCCCCATACCAAAATGCCCCTAAAATCGCAATTTTTCTTCGTTATAATTCCAAAGCTTATACTCTCTTGTAGTATTAGCATTCTTTCATTCATTACATTTTACATTTTCACTCACCATATTTAACGAACTTACAACTAATTACTTACTTTCCTATTTCATACTTCTTAAGATGGGGTCAGATATGCCCCAACAGTTTGACGACGTTTTAACCGAGTTGTTGATTGATAAAATCAACTTGTGGTTCAAAACGTTTAAACTAAATCCAAATTATAGCGAGACGGTTGTTTTGCGAGATGTTCTTGTCGACCTCGTGCAACGCCATGTAATCCAGCCAAACAAAGTATCTAGCGCAGCGAGGGAGTTGCTCAAGTATGTAAAATTTTTTTTTCAAAGGGAAATTTTTGCCTATTGATTATTATCTGAGAAAGATAATGTCATCGTAAACCGTTAATACACTTTCTTCATGCATAGTAATTCTAATTTTGATCTTATGTTACTTAAACTACCACTATAAGTCGTATGCTCTAACTTTAATTTTTTTTTTTAATTTTTTTTTTTTTTAGGATTCCTTCCGTTCGTGAAGCTGCTGGTGTTACTGCTGAGAATGAAAGAGAATTCATATCGTAATTATCTAGGTTATTTTACTTTGTTGCGATAAATAATTTATATTGATTTTGCATCCTTTCGTCCTGAAGACATGCGAATAGATACTTTGAAATGTATTTACCAAATGCAGGTTGCGAAATAGCAGAAACGCCACGTTATTCCGGTTCTGATAAACGAGAGGCATGCATAATAGCAACAAAAAAATGGCAAGCTGGTGACGAAATCAGATTCTGCACCGGGGTTCTTGTTCCGATCACAAGTGAAGAAGAAAGAGCTCTTGAAGGCGGACGAGATTTCAGTATAATGTGGTCGACCAGAAAAGACTGTATGTGCTTACTCCTTGGGCCAGCTAGGTTTGTCAATGTAAGTATAGCTGGTGTAAAATAACTCGTTTATTTACGGTTTTAATTCTTATTTCTTATATTTAGCATGATTGTAATCCGAATACACATTTTATTGCGACTGGGCAAAACACAATCTCTTTTAAATTACTCAGAGATGTGGCGGTAGGTGAAGAGCTAACGGCTCATTATGGCGAAAACTATTTCGGCCAAGGCAATGAAGAATGCCTTTGTGTTACTTGTGAACAGAAACAAACTGGTGGCTTCAAGAAAGTCAGAGATGATACAGAGGAAGACACAGCCTATGAAGGTTTAAGGCCTTTTGTATATAACGATGGCAGGCTTGTGAGGCGCAGCACGCGACGGAACAAATCTATTCATTGTACGTATATATAAATTATATTTTAATAAATAATTTATAATTTTAATAACATATATCCTTTTATATTATTTTGATTAGTTAATAACACTAGCAAAAATAAATGTAAACCTGCACCTGCTCGTGTTAATATCAAAAATATGGAGATTACCGATGACGACGACTTAGTAGAAAGTTCAAGTTTGGCTGATGCATATTCTAAGAGGAATAAGGGTGGCTTTGTAAGGAATTTAAATCAAGTTAATAAAAAATTGCAAAGCACGTCTGATACAATTTTTGCTCAACAGACAGAATCCTCGTCACCTACATCAATGGATATTGATATTGATACTATTGCGGATGATCATGTCACTTCTATGCGAACACGAACGAACGTTTACGACCGCATTCCACTTGTATGCGAACGTCCCGCTTCGACTAGCATGCAACCTACCGTTAATACTAACGTTCCAGGACGTACTACCTCTATCAGGATAGATGGTAGAAATGGTCGTCCTGTAAATTCGTCATCTAATATGAGAAAGCGAACATTTTTGGAGCCTATGAGTTTCAGAGCAATGTTTTCGGCAACTCGTATGCGCCCTAATACTTCTTTTGAAGCGATGATGAATCCTCCTAGTAGAACAACTCAAAACGTTACTTATACGAGCGATCAATCAAGGATTAATCTATCGTCAACTACGGTTATTCAAGAAAAAAATTTTCAACCACCAAAAATTTCTAATACGTCAAATACGGTTTTTCAGGAAAGCCGAGGTGGCAGTTCTACATCCATTTCATCATCACAGCGATCTATTAATAATCCTGAAATGTTATTACATACTTCTTTAACGAATTCTGGGGCAAAACAGGAAATTACAACTGGGCTGTCAATTCAATCCAATGCGATGAGTGAACAATCGTCAAGAACAGCGTCAAATTTCGTTCCTAATATAAGTCGTGGTATTAATCCTATTTTATCAAGGTTTCCTCGATCATCCAATGATAACGGAAGATCATTTACGAATACAGATGCAAGTAATAATATCTCGAATCCAGTCATTAATCTGCGCGAATCTGAATTATCGCATACTACTGGAACGAAAGAACAAATTTCAAGTATTGCACCGGTAACTGCTAACCATGGAGAAGATACTACCACATCAAGGTATAATCAATCTCGAAATCTTGGATTTAGTAGACAGTACATAGCACCATCTGTCAGTGAAATAACGGGATTTACTAAACCTCGGCCGATAAATTTACTTGATCCAGAATCGGGTGTAATGTTAACGGCTAATCCAAAACTTAGAATTTCTTGGGGGATAGAGACAACCCGGCAGTTTATAATACCAGAGAATAAAGCGACGTGGCGTGGTCTAGCAAACGCATATAATGGAACAGAAAATAGATCGCGAGTCTCTAATAGTAATACTTCGAGAATGTCAATTGCTTATTTATGTAGCGATGATTTGTCTTGTCAAAATGGCATCTTGACTTCATCGCGTAATGAAAATAGTCAAAAACTTCCTTCAAACTTCAACGACAAACATAATGTGAAAAGGTATTGCCGAGTATGTCATGAAAAATTTGCGCCACTTCCGACGGATATAACTTCTTACAAATGTCCAAGGTGTTCGCGACATTTTAGTTTATATAATCTTGAATGGCCACTTCGAAAACAACCTAAAGAAAAAGGGAAAGCCAAAGAGGTAAGTTAAATGAATGTATTGGATATCATTAAATTATTTTAATAAATATTTAAGTTATAGCAAATTTAACTTTTGGAATAGATTAAGAATCGTGGCGATACTGCAAATCGTCGAGAAAAAAAGGCAACTTCACTGGCGACGATGACGATGATTACCAACAATAACAAAGGAAAGGCGAAAGTAGTTGTACCTGCAACCCCTGCAATTCATGTTGTAGACAAGAAAGAACATAACGAAAGAATGCAGGCGATAATTTTTGCAGAAAGCAACGTCGAGTGGCTCCCTCTCCCCGGTATTGATAAAGAGAAATTTGAAGTAGGTGAGGAACAGCCTACCGCTGGAAGAGGTAATTAGAATTTCATTTATAAAAGAATCACGTATAGATTTATATAATAGAAAAAAAGGAAAAAAAAAAAATAAAATCTATTCGTATAAAATATCTTAATAAAATATCATCTGCATTGATTTGTAAATGAGTAATTTATTTCCAACTTTATAAAAATTTTCAATATTGAATATTGTTTAATTTAAATATTTCAATGCGATATCAATTTTAATAAGTTAGATTAGCTATAGTTTTAAGTTGAATATGTTCAAAATTTTTTTCAACAAGTTTCTCACAGATTTTCACTAATTTTTTTTTTTAGCCTTCAGCGTTTCGATGAAACGCAAAAAAAATGAAAAGCCCACCATTAGTGAGGTTTGGTACAAGCCATTCCTCAGATGGAGCACAAGTACCGGATATGTGCACTTAAATTCAGTCTGGCGCTATATTGAAAACCATACTTCGGACGATAACAATATCAATCTGAGAGCGGTTAAAAAGAAAGTTTGTAAAACATCTCAGAGCGACTTCGAAGAAAACGACTTCCGTGCTGCATCCTTACAGGGAGGTTATGCAACTTATCAGGGTGACTGGTAAGTTCTTATAATAAGATCGAATATTTTAAAAGTCAATTATCATTTAACACTTTTTGTAATGATAGGGTTCCATATGAAGACGCCCAGAAGATTGTCGAAGAACTCGGTCACTCCGAGTTACTTCGAAAATTTATTTTGCCTCCCAGCGGGAATGTTACAGCGACTCCTTCCGTTCCTTTGGAAGTCGTTACCTTTAAGAGGAGCTATGAGGATGTAGATGCGGAGGACTCTGATGTCGAACCTTCGCAGAAAAAGTGCAGGGGGAAATAATAAAACTTGGTCGGTGCATGGTTGACGCACTCAACAACCATCTTGAAGATTATGAAACATGCGATATTAAGCTTGCTAAGGAACTCAAAGTGGTTGGTTTCCAAACCGAAGGTAAATTTGCCCTTCCTGTTGCAATTTTGCTTTAAATGCTTCTGAAAAATATAACCTATAATTTTCCTATTTGTAGGATACAATCGTTCCATCTCAACAGCATTCATTGTTGGCCGTGGACTACCTTGCAGAAAAAAAACAATATCTCGGTTATCCTGCCAACAAGAGTATTGGACTTATACAGCTTGTATAATCTTCTTGAGGCCATCTTTTCTTTTCCGGATGAATTATTCATTCATTGAATGTTAACCAGAAATTTAAGATTGCAAAAGCTTGCAAACTTTGTTGCTTAATGATCCAATCTGTGGATTGTTATATAAATTATTTATGGTTAAAATTTTTATTGAGGATAAAAAGAATTTGTTGTAACTTAAATACTTTGAATATGATAATGCTAGTGATTGACTGAAAGTTTATTCGGTGTCTTTGCGATATAGTTTTTAGTTACGAATGTGGTCTTTTTTTGCTAAGGTGGTGCTCCTTCATATATGATGTGTTCAGTGCATTAAAAAAAAAAATACCATAATAAAGCATTTTGGTTTGTGTATGCTTGCGTTTGTATGATTGTGATTTTTGGTACAGAAATTTCAGTCACATGATTTACTACGCGTCAGCAGCATAATTACTTGAAAGGTTTTAAAATCAGTTTACCTCGTTCTATAAGTTTTGCAATCTTTTAAAATTTAAGAATTCCTAGCTAATTTATCATAATATATTAGTAATAATATGTAGTTAAATTAATGGTTTGCGTTATATATTAGAAAGAAAATTAAATCAAAATATAAGCTTTAAAATTTAATTAAGTTTATATAAAAAACCAAAGTATAAAAATGAAATAGTAATTATTTGCAAATGGTTGTAACTAATTCTAACTTAAAAAAAAAAAAAAAAATTGTTATTGTAATTATTTGCAAGTCCATCTTTAAAAATTTAAAAAGTAATAAGTATTCAAATTGTAAAAATGATAGGAGGAATAACAAATAACAAATAATAATATAGTAAATAGAATAGAAATGAAAAGAATGTTTCGATTATTGAAGGAAGAAAAGCACAAGTTAATCAGTTCAGAAATGGATAAATAAAATTTTACATTTTACGAGATCTAATTATTTAATAATTCATCTTGATTCATATATTAATATCTCACTCTGTTTTACTACTTATTTGACTCCTATGTACCGTTCTATACCGTTCTACATAATAATTATTATTTGCAAAACAGCAAGCAGTAGTAACAGTTTGCTTCCAAATTTTCCAACCGTGAAATTACACTTTCTGCCAAGAATCAATCTTCCCAAGGTATTCAAAAGAATTTTATTTGCTCAATTGCTCCAAAATAAGGTTTAATTTCTTTCAACATGTTTTATTTTATTTTTATTTTTATTTTTTTAATAAAAAAAAATATTTTAAAATATGCTGATTTTCATACTAAGACGAACTTCCAAAGTTAGGGTGCAATTTTTGATATGAAAATGAAAGTGTAAAAAAAAATACGTCATGCTTGGATACTCTCTCTTTATTAGCTAGTAGCCGAATTCTAAATTTGAAATTTGAGATGGATAGTAAAGGCAGTTTGGTTGCTTATACTTTTGATTAGTCTTAACATGTAATAGTTTCATTTTAAATCCGAGAATGTACACCAAAAATAAATTGGGCCCTTATCAATTGATATTTATGTTTGAAAATCTTTAGGTTGGGATTGTATAAAATGTCGTATACATTGTCCCGTGAAATTCGTTTGTATTGTTTTCCAGAAACAAGTTGTTTCCCTTGTTTAGCTTGTTTAGGTAAGTAATTAAACATTTCGGGATACAATGAAGCTGCGCATAAAAGTAAGGATCTTCAACATGAAACTCGAATTTTCTGTATAAATTCATCATGGATTGGACTTTACCAAAAAGAAAAAAATTACAAAAAAATACCGTATTCCATTTCTTTATTTTTTTATTTTTTTTCCTTAATTGTTACGATATTCCATTCCTTTGTACAAATAGATTACAGCCGGACTGTAAAAAAGAAAATTCCTTCACTATAAAAAAATATATATATATAAAATACACAAAATATGTCAGAGAACAAGATGATTGCGAACCTTACCAAATTATTTCAACATAAAGATATGTGGAGATACGTCTCTATATTTGTAACTTCCTTGTCCTTAATATTGTACATTTCCATATTGATTGGCGCATTAACTAGAGGTGTTTATATAAGTCAATTCACCTTAAATAAAAATATCACCGGCATGCAAACTGTAAAATTCTCCCTTTTCGATTACTTTTGTGTCGATGGTGATATAAACTGTATGAAAGGTGAGGATAATCATTCATTTTCTGTGAAATTTCTAAAATTTGTTCAAATTTTTTTTTTTTTTTTTTTTTTTTTTTTTTTTTTAGTACCAAATTTCGGTAAAGACCAATCGGGAGAAATAGAAAATCGGGACGGAAAAGATGAACTTAACTCATTTGAGGCTCTTCGAAAGATATTAGAAGCTTTCGTGAAATTCGGTCGTAATTTAGCTTACCCCATCCTAGCCGCTGCTGTTATTGATTTTATAACTTTGATATTATTAATGATCAATCAAAAAGTTCAAAAAGTTGACATCTTATTTTATACAATGACTAACTTTTTAATCCTTACAACGATCACCCTTAATTTAGGTTTTATAATTAGCACTTCAAAAATCTTGATAATCTTTGATGTAGTTTGTCTTCGTTCTTTTCTCGGTATCATAGATTATCAAACCGGTCCCGCTATTATGTTATCAGCATGTAGTCTTATTTGTTCAATCATCGTCCTTATCATTATACGAGCTCATGGTTATGATAATGAAAAAGGAAAGGAGCCCACTTGTTAACGGGTTGTTTCTTTATTTATTTGTAATTTCGTAACGGAAAAATTAAAAAAATAAAAATAATAAAAATTTGGAATATTTAACTTTAAAGTTCTTCATTATTCAATATGACCTATTATCGAAATATTGGTTCACCGACAGCCTAACATACGAATTTAAAAAAAAAAAAAAAAAAAAAGTTCCTTCAAAATTCATATTTTTTTATAAGAAAAATGGCGAACTTGCTCGATGACCTGGGTTCCTATAATTTCTTTCTAATAGTAAAAAAAAAGGGCAAATGAATAGAACCTCAATTACAAAACAACCCTTCCAATTACAATAGCAAGGTTACACTCTTATCTACCAGCCCAGGTCTACTTTTAATCGAAGATTCAAAATTTCATTCTTTTTTCTTTTTAAAAAAATAAATATTACTTGCATGTTACATTAATATGGATTCTTGCTAAGAAATTGACCTATGAACCTTTTTGATATAGTATAAATCACTTTAAAAGAACTTTTGTAAATCCTCAAAATAAATTCCCTTTGTGTGAAGTCTATTGACAAAATTTTAATATCGAGACGTATGTAATTCTGATAAATTGACAAGATTAAAAAGATTTAATAAACTTCACCTTTATCCAAAAAAACGTCTTGAAAAAAAAAAAAGTAAGACGAAATAAATTCATAAAACGATACATCGCGGAGGAATAAATCATATTAAAGCGACAAACCACGCGGCGGAAATAGATGCATCAAAATTTTGCGTTCGGATCGTGTTTTCGATGATCCAAAAATATTTGTCACTAAAAAATAATAATGAATGGTCAAGTCGTGTATCCACTTAAACGCACATACAATATCCCATCCACGTACGAAGATCTCAATCAAATAGAACAACTTGGAAGTATTACAAATCGGCATTTAATGAATAATTTGATGAATGCATAGGAAAATTACATAATACATAATTTATAAACAATAAAAATAAATAAAAATAAAGTCCTTTTCACATAAAATAAATAATACACATAATATGTTCACATGTGCCATATAATATTTATTTATTTACATTTTATTTGTTTAGCACTTTATACACGTACTTTAATTAATAATAGAAATAACGGGTATTCTTTGTCCTTGAATTTCTAAATCATTACAAAACGCGTATGGAAAATGGGTTGAAAGATTCTGATTGTTTCAAACCATTTTCTAAAGAAACTTCTTACATTCCAAACATCTTTTGATTAAAAAAAAAAAAGGAAATAAACATAAAAGCGCATACGTTAAAAAGGAAATGGCTTTCTACATTTGTCGTCAATTAATAATACAAAAACATAATCTGAACAATACTTAATATTAATAATAATAATAATAAAATAAAAAAAGACACGCAATTCATACCTAATTAGCAACGTGATATCATCGTCATGTCACGACATAGCATCATATTTTTTTTTTTTAGAAACAAGGTAGGAAAAAGCTTCCATTGCAACCAAAAGAAGGATTGTATATTTGATGATGTGTCACGAAATGTTTGACGGTAAATTTCAAATGTTTTCCCTTTGTTTTTTAATATTTTTTTTTTAAAAAAAAAAAAAAAAAAAATTCAATTGAACGTTGTAATAAAAATGTCATGATTTCAAATCATACAACGAAACCAATTGGTTCAATGACATTGCTTAAAATTGATGTGAATGATGAAATATTTTTTATTTTAATTGAACCCCTTTTACATCGCTTTATTTTTATCTGAATTCATTACATAAACATCATCCGAATATTCGGTAATACATTAAATTTTCAAATGATGACATAATCACATTCATATCCATTGTTTTTACTGTATGTCAATCCTATTTTTAGCCCCCCAAAAGAGCCAATCACCGTTATGAAAAAAATAAAAAATGGAAATTTTTTTTTTTTTTTAATCCCAAGCCAATTCAATGCCGAGTTAGAAAAAAGGTGTATTTGATTGACCTAAGAAATCTTGATTTAAAAAAAAATCCTAAAAGGAAAAAGGAATTAGCCAAAGGAAAAAGTTATTTCCCAGAAATAAGTGAAAATTATTTTGCATTCATCATGCAACAAAGGACTAGATGTTCAAATATGGTAATTTATTTTCAAAACATTTACGGAGCAACAAATAAAAAGAGACTATGTTTCTTGAGATCCACATAATTTTTAATATAATGTTATTCACGGATAAAGTATCACCGCATTATCATCACATATTAATTAACGCTCGTATCACTTAAGAAAAAAAAATAACCCGACACGCGAGAATTTTATATTGAAAAAATTTTTTTTATTTTTATTGAAGAAAGCAAAATGGAATCACAGCAAATGAAAAAAAATAAGAGAAAATAAACGTAGATCCATAGACGAAATGAAGAGATAAAGAATAAATGAAGAGATTTAACAGAAAAAAAAATGAATTTAATACAAGCTGGCAAAATTTGGTGGTGTGTCAAAAACGTTATTATAAAAGTAATATTGATCATTTTGAGGAGAAACAACCTGCCCTTGAAATTCCGGGTAAGGATTAAAATCAATACAGGCATTATTATTTGTTGTCTGATGATTCGAGAGAAAGTAATTGTCTATTATATCAAAATTAAACGTGGGAGCGGTGGTCTGATATATTGAAGGAAGAGGAGGAGAAGGCGAGGGGGAAGGAGTTGAAGAAGAAGTAGGAGGAGTTAATGAAGTTCCTTCTAAATGTGTACTTTGTAAAGGTGTGCTTATTGAGGGTGCCGTTGCTGTCGATAGTCGTAGAGGTAAAGAATAAGGGCTGTAGGAAGGTGATCCTTCCTCTTTCAAAGAGGAGGAGGATGTGGTAAACTTTTTATAAATTGTAGAAATCCTTCTGTAATGAATCTCGTAAACGTGATCGGCCAACTTTTTATAAACATCTTTTTCTTCAGGCAAAGCGTTTTTCCATAAAATGCTGGTAACCTTACTTATCACACGCATGTTGGAAGTTCCTTTACGGTTTGATTCTTCATGAACGTTTTTTCTACAAAGCAAGAAGGCGTTTGGACACCGTTTTGGTCGTCGGAACGATAATTTCGTTAAATTGTCGGATGAGGGAATAAATGTTTCCGGGTTATTATACAATGGTGGAAAAATATTTCTTCTATCCAGTCTATCAATTAATGACATTGCTAAGTCTTCTATCGAAAAGTTATGAGTAGTCATGATTATCGAAATTTTTTAGAAATTATTTTATTTTATGTTTTTTTTTTTTTATTTTTATTTTTTTTTAAAAAAAAAGGGTGCTTAAGTTTAAGAGATGTAGTTTGAAATAAGGTGAGGAAAACTCTTAATATGAAACTTAGATTTTTCTGAGAAGATTGGAATCTAGTGAAAAAAAAAAAAAAGAGAAAAAGAAAAGCCTTATATTTATACAATATTTTTGAATTACTTTATTTATACGTAGGTTAATTTATAACTGATGGTTAATTTTAAAATGAACGATAACAATATATATATATTATTATATTCACGTTATATTTTTTTTAAATTAAAATTGATATTATTTAACAAACAATGAACTGGTTATTATTTTTAAAAAAAAGAAAGAGTTTTTGTACAGTTATATATATAAATAATTTTATTTATTGAATTTACTAAAAAAAGATTAGTTAAATGATGTGATGGTGATAATTAGAACTACCAAGATGTGTCACCAACTCTTCCTAAATTAAGGAGTTCGCTTTTATACAAATTAATCAACAATCTGCACCGAGAAAAAAATTATCGGAAATTATGAAACTAGCGTGGAAGCAAATTTTTTTTGACTCAGCAAAATACATTAAATCATAGTACAAATTAATAATCTTAATGTATCGCAAAGGATATCAAAACTAAATATATTTTACTTACGCAACACGAAAAAAGCCTTTGGCAGAAAAAAAAAAAATCTTCAAAAGAAAATAATCCGCAATAAAGGATGAATTTTATTAAAAAGTTTGGAACAGGTCGCTCGTTCGGTTAATCGATTAAAAGGTATGGTAAAAAAAAAGAAACCTTCGTTGCGAATACTTTAAAGTATTTTAAATATTTTTTAACTAGATCACAGCGAAGCCGATCATCATTATCGTCTTAATCATCCAAAAAAAAGGTCATTTCGGGACTGGATTCGATAAAAAAAAAATTTTTTATTTTTCTCTGACCAAAGATAAATCAAGGAGGACCCTTTCCATTACTATATTGTCTTCAAACGAGGGGATCATTCATCTAATACCAAATTAGAAGCTTACACAAGGTTAATTAACATCGGATGAAATTCTCCATTAAGTAATCATGGACCAGCTGCCGTATTATCCTGCATTTAATTAAATGCACGTTTTTAATTTGTTTGTCATTATGTAAAAGGTAATAACTTTCGACCAAATTTATATTTTTCCAGGCAAATAAATAAAATAAAACAAAATAAAGAGTCCCTTCATAATTAACGCGATACAATAATCAGCATTACAAAGGTTAAAGTTGTTTATAACTACATCTTGTGTTCGTTTGTTATATTAAATTTTTTTTTTTTTTCGACTTTAATGGTAATCGAACAAAAGACTCCAATGACAATAATAACTCGACGTAATTGATTTCTCCATTAACACATCTTGATAATGAAATAAAAGAAATGCACACCCTCTTCGTAAATGATTTATCATAAAACGCGATAAAAAAAAAAAAAAAAAAAAAAAATCGCGTTGAACTCGAATAACGTAATAACGTAATAATTGGATTTGCGTTAATGATTCGCTTACCATATACAGTTTGGTCTTCAGTCCATTGATAAAAAAATTTAACCGAGATTAATTTATGGACAATCATTTAATTAAATACATTTTTTTAATTTAACCTTAAAAATCCTTCCGTCAGACTATATGTTGGGATGTGCGGTACATAAAATTAATTTTTTATCTCAGGGAACAAAAAAAAAAGTTAATAATGATTAAAGATTATTACATGATGTCAATAAAAATAAAAAATAAAAATGAAATAAATTTATTCATGTATTAGCTTGCATATAAGTTTTCATCTCACTTGTCGGGGATGAAACCGTCGAAAAAATTGATTTCTAATGTTTATTCCAAAGAGTTTTAAAAAGCGATTTATAATTTTATTACCAAATATTTGACATAATTCATCTCATTAGATCTGATGTATGTTTGCAAAATCCCATGATATTCCTGAAACAAGGATCAACAATAACCAAAAAAAATCACTTATTTATTACGTAATAGAAATATTACTAATTAGCAAATATTTGACGCATAACACACGCTACATGGTTACATTTGACAAGAACACAATTGACGGCTATTATTAATCTCAACGAAAAAGCAACAATTAACTTGATATCATTAAGAATTTACACACGTATTAGTTATAAATAACTTCACGAGGTTCCATTGATGTCACCCCATTGCATCAATAGTGATCTTAATTTGGGATCTCTTTCCGAGATTTACTTCACTTTTTCTTTGTCTGTTTTCACGAATATGCGTAACCCTTTCTTTTTACCATTTTAGAGAGAAATAAATAAACAAAATAACATGTTCATACAAGCCTTTTACCAACCAAGAAAAGATCAACGTTAAGCAATTTCATGCAAGACTCACCGCATGTTCGTTAATTATCTCCTAAATCTTCTTCAAGTGCAATAGGGAAAAACAAAAAGCCTTGTTCGATGTAGGTTTGGTCTTTTGATATATTAAAAGTTAAGTAAAAATAAAGTTTATCAATTGAGTTTATAATTTTCTGATAAAAAATTCTACAAAATAAGATTTCGACAATCATAACCTTAAAAAAGAGACTTGTTTCAAACCGGACACCAATAGATTGAGAACATGGTTGGCGTAGCAAATTCAAATTGAACTGCGATTGGATGATTTTAAATTTTAATTTATTAGATTTCGAAAAAAGAAGAAATCAAAGATTGTTTATATGGGGCTCGAACATCTGATATTATTTTGAACATAATTCCTGCTTCTAATATGCAAATCTTAAATGATTTTTAAATGAAGAATTTAGCAAAAGACGATATTATCTCTATCTATGATGGTAATATGTCACTGAATATGAATGCTTTAGAAGATGATATAAAAGGTTACGTGAAGAAAAGTGTGATAACATTTATTGTATAAAGGTGTATGTATATATATTTATTTACATTCTAAATAGTCTAGTTACTTTTCTTTGATGTAGACTTATTTGTCCCCCTCTCCTCCCTGTAAGAATGGAAATTCTTTCAGTTCACCCGTTCTTGAAATCTAGCCAAGTGTGATGTTTGGGATATCTCACATACTGTACCGTAAGTAAGTATAGCTTTCCGCATGATTAAAGGAAATATATAATTCCAAAATGCTAGACTTTACTTGGTTCATAAGCCGAGCGTGAACACGATTCTAATAAATCAGTTTCAAATTTTTATATTTGTTAGATTATGGTTTCATACCATAAATCATTTTATTTGTAATATCAAATGACTAATAATGAAATGCAAAAATTATTCTCAAGATTTTTTCTTACTTGTACTCTCAAATCTCAAAAACGTGAATTACAGAAAATGCTAAGACTTGTGTTGGCAACGCGATTCAAGTATTTGAGTCCGTGGTAGAAAGGAAGAGTTTATTCGACTTACTTCTAAAGGTTAAAGGTGTTTGTTTGCTCTTGCAGAATAATGATAATATTTTATTCATCACGGAAAAAAAGACAGAAAAGAGGATAGGATATATATTAACCACATTCATTCAAGAAGATATGTGTTGTAATTAGCTGGCATCACTTTTCAATCATTTATTTTTTTTTACTTTTTTTTTTTTTTTTTTTTTTTTTTTTTCTTTTTAAGGATTGTTTTACTGAACAAACCTTATAAACAATGCCATAGAAAAATTTATCAAATTTGTGAATTCATCTTGATGAGAATCCGAGATCGTGAATCCTTTTTCATTCTTTGTGTGACCGATTGACAATCTTCAATTACATCAGATTAATATAGAAATGTCAATTATTTATTTGAACTTTTCATTTGCAAATTATCAAACCATCAATGAATGGCACACGGTCAAATGGCTGGGAAAAGGTATTTATATTGTAATAGAAATTATCAATCACAATCGAATTGATCTAAATATTACGAAATTTTATAATTCAAAATTTCATTGTAATTTGTCTTGATTTTATCTATGATGAGAGCGTTGGCGTTCGAAATAGGTCAAATCATTATCTTGCTGGGAAAACAGTGAACAAATGAAATGAGTTTGTATAATGAACTGAACGAACATCCATTTGTAACAGAATATGATTCAAAATCATTTTAGCAGATTATGATGTCAGTTATTCATCAATCATGATTTTTTTTTATTTACTTATTTTTTTTTTTTTTTTTTTTTAAATAAATAATGATAATATGATGATAAGACGACATTGTTAGGAAATCATTTCACATTCATTTACCTAATGCCAAACAAATGCAAACATGATCATCAAAATATTTTTTTTTAAAAAAAAAAAAACAAACAAGACAACATTCTAACACTATTATATAGATTAATCGCATTGAAGGAATACGAATACAATATGAAAAAGGAACAACTCTATTCTTATCGATGTACGAATTCTAACTATATCAAAAAAAAAAAAAAAAATTGGAATTTTTTTTTTTTTTTTTCACATATAAATATAAATAACAATTAATCTTTAATTATAAAATTATAAAATTATTATTTACACATACGTATAACACCAAAAAGAATGTTTTCAAATCTATTAAGCGTATCAAAAATTAGGAAGAAGAGGAGATATGAAAATCTTAAACGAACGAATAAATTTTTTTTGAGATTGATCACGAAATTTCCTCCACAAATTACAAATGATCCATTAACGCAGCAATTCTTTAATGGTGGTTCCTTTTATTAATTTTTACCTGCACCCACCTTTTTTTTAAAAAAATAAAAAAAAAAAATTTCGAGAAAGATGGAGGTTTTGAGGTTTTTGATTTTCATTGTCATTGATCTTTCTTGTAGAATATATAGATTTAGTTATTAATTTATAATAATTGGAATCTCTAAATAAAAGGTAGTTTTAGCTTTCATATGTTAAATTCATAATAATGTTAACCGAAATTTTTTTAATATTTTTATAACATCGATCATTCCAATCCTTAAATTCTTTAATTTTTGTTATTAATACAAAAAACTTATGTAAAATGATGAGAATAAAGCCAACTTTGATATGGTTCACTATTTGTGATTAAAAAAAAAAATCCAAACTTGACACGGAAACGATGAGTCATTTTTAATCTCCATCTTATCAAATAAATAAATAAATATAAAAGGTTAAAATTTTTTTTTAGATCAAAGATCATGTGAATCCTAACCATATAAAAAATTATATAAATACCTACCTACTATTTTCAAAATCAAAGTTTTTTTTTCCTCGGTACATTTAAAAAAATTAAATTTGTGTCCCATTTTTTTTATCATCTTTCTTTTAATATCCGTGAATTATTATGGTGCCTAGAGTTCAACGGTTGAATTTGCATTGGTCACGTCAAGTAAACCATTCGTTTAGATATAAATCTCGTATTCGACCTTTTCCTTATTTTTCCTCACCGAACTCATTTTTCCAAAGTACTTTTTCAACATCATCAATAAATAAAGCAGAGACAATCCAATTCACATCATTACATCATAAAATAAGGACAGTATTATCCAATTCAACTGCACCACCTCCACCACTTCCACCTACTTTATCGTCACCATCATCTTCCTCGTCGTCATCATCATCTCCTTCAAAAGCAATAAAATCCACGGTGCAATCTCGAGCATATTCTCCGCAACAATTTTATAAAAATCGAATCCTTGATCAATATGTTTCCCAACCAGTAAATACGATTACATTACGACAACTTGTTGTATTCGGACGTAACCTTACAGAAGATAGATTATTGAAAAGTGGTAATTATGTTAGAACGGAGCTACCAATTAGGTTGGCGCATAGGATAAGGGATTTTCAGAATTTACCTTTTATCGTGGGTACAAATCCTCATATTGAGATGGTATATGATTTATATTGGTCAGCGTTTGAAAAATTAAGAAAATTTCCAACAATAACGAATTTGGATGAAAATGATGAATATTGTGATACCGTTAAGGGATTATTAAAGGAACATTTGGTCGTTATTCCTCAATTGGCTTTGGGTATATCAGAATGTTCTCAACATTTGCATCCTGATCAACTTGACAGATTTATGAATACAATGTTAAGATCAAGAATTTCTAGAAGAGTTTTGGCCGAACAGCAAATTGCCCTAACTGAAAATTGGAATGATCCCGGTTATGTTTATGGACAAGATGGACATGATGGATATATTGGAATCGTATCTACTCAATGCAAATCCGGCGAAATTGTTCAAAGGTGTGCAGATATGACGAGAAATGTTTGTAGAACGATTTACAAAGTTGAACCTCCTCAGGTTCTTGTGGACGGTCATGTGGACACCACCTTTGCTTACATACCAGATCATATTGAATATATGCTTTATGAATTATTAAATAATTCTATACGTGGTGTTATGTTGAAATTTTCTCCTTCTTTAAAACATGTTTCTGAACCACCTGAACTTTTACAACAATTTCAAAAACTTGAACGTTTAAAATCTCCTGATATTAGTAAGGATCCCTCATCAATATATCCTCCGATTTCTGTAACGATTAGCTCAGGTCCTACAGATTTATACTTTAGAATATCGGATCAAGGAGGTGGAATTTCTGATGAGATTTATCCTCATATATGGTCATTTGCTTCTACTCCAACTTTAAATAATAAATTTGAAAATTTTGTTAAAGTACCTCAAATGGCTGCTAAGGTACAAGAATACGAACAATCGATCATCCCTCCTACTTTACATTTAGGCATTGGATTACCCATGAGTAAGGTTTATGCTGAATATTGGAGTGGTGGATTAACGCTGTTTACTATGGACGGTTATGGTACTGATGCTTACGTTAAAATTTCTAGACTTGGTAATAGAGAAGAAAATTTAGAGTAAATCTTTTAAATTTCGACATAAATTTAAAATTTTATTTTTATTTATTTAATTTTTTAAAAAATGTATATATATATTTTTAAATAATTGAATAGTTTTATAGTTTAGCAAGCAAAAAAAAAAAAAGTTCCTATCAATTAATGGCAATATTTAAATTTTTTTTTTTTTTTTTATGCTTAGTGAAAATCAAATTGTCATTATATCTTATCATTAACGTTCGATGATGATTTAATCCTCCTTTCTATAGCGTAGTTGTGTTCCATAAAGGAAAAACCCCGTTTGTATAAATTCATCCATCACAGTATGATAGGTGAATCAAATACACATTTCATATATCCATGTGTACCCAAACTTTCTTTAATATGTCCCGTACGTCCATATTTGGTTGTTAATTGTACGGGCTTAACCAGAATCCACAATGAAATAAGTGGGTCTTTAAATTTTTTAAAAAAAGAAAAAAAAAGGTACATAATTAATAATACCCTTATGATACAGATAATATTTGACATAGAATAACTATAGTATCAAATGCCAAGTAATATAAAAATCGAATGTTACCGAATCATTATCATTGTCTCTTTTCCCAGAAACAGTGATCTAGCAAATAATTGAATAATTTTACGCGTAAAATTATATTAAATTATATAAAAGACGCGATAAACCGCCTTTTTTTTTATTAAATCCCTCGGACCTGTTCAATTGAAAATCACCAAGTTCTGCAATTTTGTTTAGTAAGTTGAGTGCTAAGTCATCCTATAAAAAAATATATATTTAGTTAAAATCAAAAATATCTAATATCATAATGAATTTATCTGAATTTGATCTGCAGAATGAATTTTTCATCAAAGAAATAGTTAATATAACTAAGTGAAACTTTTTCCATTTGCTAACAATTATCATTTATATAAATAAAAATCACAAATACCGCAATTTTTAGGAATTCCATGCCTTCCTTCAAAAATCTGTTCGTTTTCAGCACCTCTTTTCTCTTCTTTTATTGTCCCATTTTCGCCGCATTACGTCTATCAACTCTTGAAATTGAACGCGTTTCTGCACTCGAGTGCTTTATAGATTTCCTGCTGCTTTACCTAATGACAAAATTTAACATATTACGTCGTGCAAATTTGAAATTTTCTTAAAGAATTTTCCTTTCATTTTGTCTTGAATGGCTCCATTTTGTTGCATTTTAGACTTAAATGGCTTATTGATCTTGTTGATTGAACCTGTCTTATGATGAATGGTTTTCGATAAACATGGGTAGTATGATTCAAACACGGTACACACTAGTGACGCAATACTATTATCACGTGATTCTTCTCTGAATCGTCGCTCTGGACTTCCTAACAGTTTCTGTTACCTAGTTTTATTAATACTCTAGTTAAAGATGGTATAATAACTAGTTACAACCCTATAATGCTTATTTGTCAACAGTTATAACTAGTTGCAACTCAATTTTTAATTATGTCATAACTAGTTACAACTATGTAATGCGATGCTTATTTATCAAAATATTTGTTATTATTTTAAACTGATTTAATTAATTTTAAGCTTTAAATTACAAATTTATCAACTTTATTACAATAAATTTAATTAAATTTAAATATTTCAGTTATTATATTTTTAAATTCTAAAAAATAATTTATAAAAAGTTTATATTTAACTTATATAAATATAAATTATTATTTAATAAATATAATCTAATATAAGAAATTTAAAAATTAAGATTTTAACTTGTAATTTATTTGAAATTTTATTTAGGTTTTAGCTAATTAAAAGATATGTTTAAATAAATTTTAAATTTATAAATGATATATTTAAGGTTATTAAATAAAAATCTAGAAGATTTATAGATTGTTTAAATATTAAAGATAAAATTATATTAAAAACTTATTAAGTAATTTATGAAACTTAAAAAAAAGTAAAATTATATCAAATTAATAAAATGGATAAAATCCTAATAAAAATTAGCAAAACGAAATAGAAAAGTATTAGAAAATGATTAAGTAAAGATTTTTTATATAAGTAATTTTGATTAAAACTTGATATAATTAAATATATTTTATTAAAAAAGATTATTTTTTTGCAAAAATAAAAGTTTTTAGCAAATTTTTTTTATAAATCAAAACAGAATGGAAAATGTTAATTTTACATTTTATATAATACAAGAATATAATACAATAATTATAAAATACATAAATATCTATGTTACCAAATAATTTTATAATATATTAATATCTAAGCCATTTTAATGATAATATAATTACAAATTATTTTTCAAATTGATTATACTTATACTTTTTGATAATTTTAAATAAAAATAAGCATACAGCAGCAATGAGAAAAATATAATAATAATATCAATAATTATGATGTAAATAGAAAAATAAACTTTTTTTAATAAGTAAATTCAAATAATTTAATTCATATCATATATCATTAAGGAGTAGAGAGATTTAAGCATGTTAAATGGTTAATTGATATTTAAAAACAAGGTATACATAAAAAGATTATAATATAATATACAATATAGTAATCTACAATTATAAGGTTATATTACAAGCTTTAAAAAGTTTCAATTCTTAAACTTGAATAATTTTTACAATGGCGATAGATCCATGTTTAGTTGAAGGCCAAAAAACCATTGTAGAATTGAGTTTAACGTTTAATCTTTTTCGCTAAATAATTTGAACATTTTAGAAATGATCGACAATTGAACTGTGCCAATACTGGAACACTTCGTATTTGTAGACCTATTGACTAAGAATAAATAAAACTTTAAGACATAGACATTGGTTAAACTTGATGTGAGCAAATTGCAAGATATTTTTTTTATTATATGATGGTTGGAAACTAGCTACATAAGCATTATTATTTGCTATTTTCGGTAAAATATACTAATATAAGGAAAGAAAATGGAATAGTTGGCAAACTGTAATTCAAGCAATTTTGCCATCAGCCCACTTCTAGCAAAAAAACCATTTTTGCAGGTGAAAGGTTTCATTGTTCTTGACATAGTGACATGACTGAGAATCTTTCTAAAACAAATAAAATATACAACATATAAAGATTTCTTCAACTCTTCCACCCGACATTTGCTATATTTAAAAAAATTTTGCCACCCAGCACCAAAAAAAAAAAGCCACCTGATACATTTATAATTAAAATTTAATTATTAATTGTATTTAGTTCTCCAGGTGTTTTATATCCCTCTTTAAACGGCGGCTTTCTTATATTCCCCTTTGCCGGCTCTTTAGGAATATCAAAAAGGGTTCTCTTAACTACTATCAATTATCGTATCTTGACTTGACGTGTCGTCAAGTACATTATATTATGATAACGAGTCTAAAACAAATAAAATATATAACCTATAAATATTTCTTCAACTCTTCTGCCCTGTAATAATCCCGGCTTTACCGGCTCTTTAGGAATGTCAAAAAGGGTTTTCTTAACTACTTCCCATTTTTTCATCAATTATCGTACCTTGACTTGCCGTGTCGTCAGGTATGATAACGAATCGTTATTTTGGTCATCGACCAGCTATTCCTCGAGAGGAACGGGGTATATTGTGAACCACCATTTCCTGATAGAAGTTTATCATAAGCATTACTCCAAGTCCTTCGTCAGATGCATCGGTTTAATAATAATGGTCTTATTCAGATCTGGTTGGACGAGTACTGGTGCAGTGATCATTATAGATTTCATATCGTAAAAGAATCCTAAGAGTAAAATTTTGTTCAAGTTTAAAGGCATTATGCGCTTGCGCTTTGGAAACTCCAGGTATACTGTTAATTTATTAATATCCCAATCACTCGCGCTTTCAGTAATCTATGCAGTGACTTATGTTTCTTCCTATTAGCGGTAATTATAAAAAGTATGAAGTTCGGAAAAATGTGAGAGGCAAATCGGAAGGTTGGAAACATAATTTCCAATCCAATTTTTATACCATTGGATAAAATGCACATCACTGCATTAAATTAACCAATCCTAAATCAACGAATTTTGATCGGCTTATTTGATCATCCAATAAATTTAAAAGCATTTTTATTAAATCAAGCCAGATGAATTTTTTGCTATTGTTACTGTATTTAAGAAGGAAATTTTGCTGTTGCTATTAAAATTATAATATTTAATTAAAGTATATAAACAGGTTCTAATGAAAAGTTTATTAAGTTTCTTTTAAAAACTCTAAAAAAAAATGTCATTTTTACATTTAATATGGCTATAGTTAAAAAAACTATCAAAATTCACTTCTTTTTTAGTTTACAAAATCAAATCATTGATTATTTATTACTCAAATTCATAGTTAAAAGTTACCAATTTATTTATTTTTATACATATTAAAGATTCAAACATTTCAAAAAATAAAATGTAAGTTTTTATTATCTATTACATTATGATAATCATAAGTTTAAGTTTTAACTAAAGCATAATTTTCATTATAAATGAATATGTAAATAATATATACTAACATGTATATAAAACTAGTTAATTAATCTATTGATTAATATAAATTATGTTTTAACTGAATCTTAGCTTTTATTGATAAATCTTAATAAAGACTTTTTATATTATCAAATAGCAGAGACCTTACTTTATAAATATAAAAGTAATTAACCAGTAATTAAAAGATTAAATACTTCTTATAAAAATTATAATAATAAAAAATTATATTGTATATTATAGTATTATCCATCAAACTATTATTAGAAATAGTAATTAAGTTTAATTTTTTAAGTATTTTAATAATATAAGTATAATAGTAACTAGGAAATAAAAACTGTTGATATATTTAAAGCATTATAAATCATATGATTATATAAAATAATAAAAAACAAAATAAAATATCACTAAACAAATATAACACTAAAAAGTTTTTCACAAAAATATGTATTGATATTTTGTTTAAAAATAAATATTTTTTAAAAAAAATAAAATAAAAAAATTTACAAAATTTGAAAAAAGATTTTTTTATATAAATATATTCTGTATTATTATAAAATATAAATATATTATAACCTAACTTTTATTTTATAATTAAAAATTAACATTAGGTATTGTGCAAATAAATAAATATTTATTATTTAAATTTTATGATAATCAAAAATATACATATAAATTTTAAAGAATTTTAAGTAATACATTAAAAAATTATTAAATAAATTTTGTTATATATACAATAATATAAACAAAAATTTTATTAAATATAAACAAAAATCATGTTATATCTAATCTAAAATTTTATTGGCTATATATATGTTCGAACAGATATTATATGCATATTCTGAAATCTGAATAAAAGTATTTTATACTTATACTTTATATAATAATAGTCTATAATTAACATTGTTAAATAAAACCTAAAGGTTTTACAAGTTGTCTAAATAAAAAAAATAAAATTTAGCAAAATTATATTAAAAAATCTGTAAAATTCTAAAAAAAATAAAATTATATCAAAGTTTATAAAAATGTAAAACTATTTTAAAATCTTAATAAAAATTAGTAAAACTAAAGTTTAAATATTTTGCTAAATCTAAAATGAGTTTAAACAAGTAATTTTATTTATAATACTAGATATTAATTTTAAATAAATATACTAAGAATAAATTATAATTTATTATTTCTAGATATATTATCTCTAAATGCATATATTATATATTTTTCTAAATATATGCTCTTGTTTAATTTTAAATGTATAAAAATTATATAAAATTTTTTCTTTTTAAATGTACATTCTCTTAAATGCATATTTTTTAAAATTTTCATTTAACTTTAAAAGATACATTTAAAATGAATTAACTGTATAATTAATCTATAAAATTAATTAAAATTTATTAGATTTAAAAATAGTTAATTTTTAAGGAATTTTTAGATTATATCAAATTAAATTAAAATTTATATATTTAAAATTTTTATATATAATTTTAAATATTTTTATTACAAATTATAAAATTTTTAATATTACATATATAAAAAAATAAAGTCTAAATGTAGATAAACAAATAAGTAAATATATTATTATATATTTTTAATAATAAATATTTTATTTATACTTTTATAATTACAGTCAACTTTTTTTACAATGAATTTTGATATAACGAATTTTACAATATAACAGATTTTTAGTATCAGATAGATTTTTAAATATAAATAAACCCTTACTATACCGAAGTGCTGACTATTGGGTATTTTGAGCATTTTATACACAAGATAAAATACAATTTGTATAATCGCCTAATTGTATTTATCAAAACATAAGTTTTATACCCTCTTTTTGAACAAATAAACAAATATATCAATTTACTTTAATGAACACAAGATTTGTCCCTAAAAAATTAAGATTTATTTTTTTTTAATAAGGATCGACATGATCAACCAATGTAAAAAAACAAAAAAAAGCAAAAAAAGTGTAACTTCATTTTATTTTTTATAAGAATATAACAAATTAACCATACTTACACTATTAAGAAATAATATACTTTTAAATTATTTTTTAAAATAAATAGAATAATAAATTTTGTAGCAATTAAACCTTAAAATGATATTCCTTCAAAAAGTTCAAAATTTTTTATCGCTATTTTATGGTAAGAATGAAATATATCTGTTATTAGAAAGTAAAAATACTTTGCAGAATATATATATTATAGTGAATTTAAATTTAAGAGTTTTGATAAAGCATAGTAAGTTTTTTTAACGTTAATGTTAATGATGATATTAAAAATTAAAAAATTACTTAATTTATTATATACCGATACTGAATACAAAATTTTAAATCTAATTATTCAAAAGAGAATAGCCTGTATTATTAAGGAATTATATGGAAAGAGCATTATCAAACTTAGTATTTATCAGACATATAGGTTAGTATTAGAATTTAAATTCCATTTGTTGCTCTTTAAAATTATATTTAAAAGAACATTTTATGATTATTATTTTATTTATAATTAGATGCACTATATGTGAGAATATCTGTGAGTATTATTTAGAGAAATAGATATCAATTTATTTTTGTATATACTAATACTAATTTACTTTTTATATGAAAAGTTTTTTGACATGAATGGTAATTCTTTTTTTTTCTCGAATAATTACCATTATAATTGGTATTATTAAACTATCAAGAGCGATCCTGAAACTTACTGATCAGATAAAGATGAAAATAAAACTATAGAACAAAGATAAACATGATATTTATTATAGGCGATTGATATAAATAAGGAATAATGTGTAAAGGTATTTATTTTACTTATATTCAATATATCCATTATATTGTTTTACTATCATTATTCTTTCTAATTTACATTTATAATTTATATAGAAAAATCAAAAAATATATATGCTTATTTAAAACAGATAAGCGTTAATAGATATATTAGGTCATAAAAATTATGAATCATATGCTTCTTAAGCAGATATTAGAATATTGGTACAATAATTTTTTTTATTGATCTATTGATAGCTAGCAATAGCAATATTAAAAGATTTACCTTACGCTTCCAAAATTAACATTATTGATACAATATATAAAAAAACCAAATAAAACACAACTTTTTTTAATTTTTTTTAACTTTGTTAACATTAATAAAAATAAATTATAAAATTATAATTTAATTAATAGACGAATGAATAGTTGATCAAATTTATTAAAGGTTTATATTAGTATTTATTACATTATTATTCATTAGATTCATAGCTAATAAAAGATGATGTTTTTAATTCATGAATGAATATATCGCGTAAATCATATTTAGCTGTAATGTCTATTGCTAAATGAGTATAATCTACTAAGAATTCTTCACTCATTTCTCCATTTTCTTGAATATTTATATTTTCTCTTTCAACACTCTCTTCTTCATTAAGTATTTCTTTTCATTTCTGTAATTTATTTTGCCAGTCTTGTTCTATAGTAATATATCTTTCTTCTAATTCTAAATCTTCTAAATTTTAGTTTGTTTTATTATTTTTGATTTCATTATTCAAAGTTTCTGGATTTTCTATTTCATTAATAGAAAAAACATTAATACTAGTTGTTTTTTTTTTATCACATTCTCTTTTTAATTTACACTCTTATTAATAGATATCAGCTTGAATTTGAGATAATATTAAGACTTTCTCATACTAAATTATAAAATATTCTATAAATTTACAGTTTAGTTACCTTAAACTTAAATATAAAATATAATTAATTTTTACATTCATTGTATTATATCGAGATGTATGTAAAAATCTCATTGATGAAAATAATCTCTCTACTAGTGTTCCGCACAGATTCGAATTGATCTAAATCCAATCCGAATTCGACGGATCGGATTCGAATCGGATCTATCAGATTCAAATCTAATTCGAATTCGGATTCGGATCGGATCTGATCCATCAGATTCGGATTCGGATTTGGATCTGATCCGTCGAATTTGGATTTGGATTCGGATCTGATCCGTCAGATTCAGATTCGGATTCGGATCTGAATTCAGATCTTGAATTGATTATCAATTAATAAATTGATAATCTTTTTTGCCGATATACCGTTGTAAACTTCTTTCTTTAGAACCGAAGAAAGCAAGTTTACCAACTTCGGCTGCGGTAAGTAAATATATTTTTTTTTTTTTCTCTTTTTTTGTTTGTTAATATACTTTTAATTTATTTTAGGGTTTGTGTTTAATTAAGTGAGTAGTGT